>WBMZ01011421.1:0-46578 GCA_013400975.1 Atrichornis clamosus
AAACACAAACCCACCACACTAAATCAGATTTATTTCTTTCCTCCAATGGGTTTTATTCTTACATGTACTTCATTGCTGTGTCCTTTCTGTTGTTTTCAGAATTATGAACCTTTCTGCAGCAAGATTTGAAGCAACCAGATTCCAGCTTAGATCGAAGTCCCTAGGATTCACTTGTGATTTCCAGTAAGGCTTCTTTAAGGTATTCCTGATTAACATTATGAAGTCATAAGCGTTTATTGTGGGTGTCTGAAATGCCATAGGAATTTTCTGCTGACCTTTCAAAAACTCACTTCACTTCAGTGCCCGTTGCTTGTGATTTCCAAAACAACCTGTGTCCTTTAAAAGCAGTTCTTCATGAAGCTTTGAAAGTGTTTTCCAGCACTTCCTGGGGGCGTCTGCTTTGCTGTGAATGCATGAGAAGCTGAAAGAGAAACTGATTGCTTTCTACAGCTTCCTTCCATTTTTCCTCTTGTGTTAAGGGCCATAAGTCAGAAAAGTGGTTGAAAAATGGGACCTGAAGACAATGCTGTGTGTGTACTTGTGAGAGCTGGTTGCGTTCTTCTTCCTTGCCTCTTTACTCAGCTGTTAATGGATTTGGATCAAAAATGGAGGATTTTTGTCTGGCTGAGGCAGGCCGGCTGACAGCTGCCCTGGGTGCTGGTGTCAGCAACTGGCCAGAGGGCTCCTGGCCCTGGACGGGCCACTTGTCTTGTGGTCCTTGCAGCAGCTGGCTGTGGGGGACCAGCTTGCTTTACTTAGAAGGCTGATACATCCATGGGCTGTGACCCGATAAACTGAGCAGCTGGACACTTTGGAGCCTGCAAAGAACAACAGAGGGTTGAGTTTTGTTGCATCTTGAGCTCATTCTGTGGAAACCAAAACTCTCTGGCTTTCCTTATTTATGTGGTCCCAACATGGAGTATGGGATGGTTGTGATGGGAGCAGACAATGTTTGTGCTGGGAACACAAACAGGAGTTGAAATGTTTCCTGCCATGGAATAGGTGAATGAGCCAGTTCCACATCACCTTTCTTTTCTGACACTTGTGAGTACTGTCAGTGTTCCTGCTATTTCAATTCATGAGCTGCTGCCCTGTGTGGTATTAACACCATCGCTATGCATGGTCCGGTGTCACCTTCCCAGAAATGGATGAAGGGAGTAAGAGGGCAGGAGCCTCCCAGTGCTCCCTCCTCCTGTCTCCTGCCCTTCACAATTTGCTGCGTCGTGAACTGCTGAAGCTAAAGAAGGGGCAGAAGGGCACAGAGACCAAGGTGGCAGCAGAAGAGGAAGGCATAAAGGGACCAAAGAGAGGGGCAATGCAGGAGCCATAGGTAGAGAGGGCCAGGGTGCCATCCTTGGTGCCAAAAATCTTTATTATGGCCATGGTCAGCACCCTGTGCTGAGGAAAGAGCAGGCCTCCTGTAGTGTTCCATGTCATGCCTGGCCACAGTGATCCATACCTTGGTCAAGGAAAAAGCCATCTCTTCCTCCTCACAGCTGAAAGAACCTGGCCAGTCCTGAAGAAATCAATCTCAGGTGTGTCCCCTGTAGTCAGGACTGCAGGAGTAAAACTCCTGCTCTGGCAAGCTCGAAGGAACCTTATCAAAAGGCCGGTGATAAGCTCACCTAATGCAGCTCTGGGCTTTTGGAAGCTCATGTTCCCAAGGAGACACAATATAAAAGCCTCATTCTACAGACAGATGATGCAGTACCAATAGGTGAAGTCTCTGTAAGGATGAAATTGTCAGCTAAATTCTGCTTCTGGAGGCCTTGCACACATGGAAGGCAGCAGCTACGTTTGCTGGGAAAACTCATAGATGCAGAACCATCACTCTCTGACCAGGAGGCACTGAAACATTAAATACAAGAACCTGCAGATTCCTTTTGAGGTTTTATTTTCTTGCTACAACTGCAGGCAAAGATGACTAGATTTTTCTGGAGCATACACCTACAGTGGAGAGCCCTGTCTGCGTTTGCTATTGCTATGAGCAATCTGTATCAGGGTTGACTGAACAGCAGCTTGTGTGGATGCACCAGGTGTTTTACACACAAACTCAGAGAACAAGATTCTGATTGATGCTAAGGCTTTTATTTTCACAGGTGTTCTGAAAGGGGGAGTTGGACAGAAGTCTACGTTAGTGAATCTGAGACACTGGGGTCTCTTTTATTGTAAAAGAGGGAAGATGGACTAATTAACCGTGCTGTAGTTGTTGTCAACACTTACGGTACATATCTTGAGCCAACAAATACCCCTTTCAGTGGATGTCAGTGGGTACAGAACCAGACTACCAAGAAACTTCCTGGAGCTTCCTTTCCTTTTGCTTCCTTGGGAGCAGGATCTTTTCCCAGCTATCCTTATCCAGCATGAGCTGCTCTTCCATAGACTGGTGGATCCTTAACAAGCCTGGTTGCTTTGTCTCCACTCAGTTTGCCCTGTGCTATCCAGCTTGTTCAGCAGTGATGCAGCTTTCTACAGTTTGGTATCTTGAATGTCTTCTCAAGTACATGGGGCAGGTCCTTTGGAAAGAGAAGCAGTGATTCAGTGCTGGAGCTGGCAGAGCCTGCCCATTCTTTATAATTGAGCTTGTTCCTCTGTGTGTTCATGCACTCACGCATATCTCCTCCCCAGCATTTTATGTCCCTCTTCTCTTTAGTGCTTTATCTCCCTTCTGCTTTTCAGTGCCCATTATCTCTTGTCACCTCTCTGCACTACAGAGTGAAGGACACTCTTTGGGGGCAGTGCTGTGAATCAGCCTCGTCTGGCATCTCCAGGAGCATGTGGGTGACGTGTTTCATGTGAGTGTGCTTCTCCTCCCACAGCTGTATCATACATCCGTGATCTTGCTGCTGGCTCCTGTAGCACATCTCATGCTTTGGTCTTCCCATCCCTGCCAGGTTCTCTTGTGCAGGCAGCTGCTGGTGAGTAGCCTGGCTGCTGTCTGGCTGCATCCATTGTCCTGATTTGCTTTCCTCTGTCATTCATTAACAGGTGAATACCTTGTGCAAGCTCCATACCCACCTGTCTGGAAATCATTCTCTATCTCTACTTGTGACTGATACCTGCATGTTTGGTTCATCTTCCACTTCATGGCTCTGATTCTCCTCCCGTTCCTAAGCAGTGTGGCTCTGCACACAAGGAAATTGTGCCGGGATCAGGCTGGAGTGAACCAGGAAGGGTCATTCCCTTGCGGCTTTATGCCCCACAGATACCTGAAGGAACCAGTGAAAGTGGCTGATGTCCAGAATATGCAAATACAGGTGTGTTACGAATTAACCAGTTGCCTGTTTTTTGGTAAATTGAGTAAAGCAGGTGTACCCAGACAGGCAGGGTACTAGTGAGGTGCACTCCTTCGTGCATGTGGCTGCTCTTGTTTGTCCCCAGTGCCACATTACTGTTTGTGGGCCACTGCCCTTGACCTGTGGTGTCAGAAGATGAGCAGCTGGCAGGAGGGTGGCAAGAATGTGCTACTTAAACATAGGTTGCTAATGGCTGTGTTCCCAGTGTCCAGATGTGTGGTTGCTCTGGGACGCCAGGACCTCCTTCTCTGCTGCAGTAGACAGTTATATTATTAGCTCAGTGGCAGCTTGCCATATGCCAACACTCATGACTGCAGGACTTTTTAATTTTCACTACTCTGAAGTATTTAATTTGTCGGCTGTTGACTTCTGTTTATTAAAGGCGAAATGCCGAAGTTCTTACCTAGATTTTTACTTACTTAGAGCTGGGGCACAGATCCTGGCTGAACAGATCATTTTATCCAGGCAGGATCAGGGGCAGGATCAGGACAGGATCAGAGGCGGGATAAGGTCTTGAATTCAGAAAGTCAGTCACTTCTAGGCTAATCAGTAGAAAATCCCCACCTTCAGGGATGGGTGTCTAATCTCCCTTCTTCAGTTAATTTCTATTTGGAGAAATGAAAAATCATTTCTACTAAAAGCATTGTCCACTCACATTTTGAAGCTGGACTATGCGCATGAGGTGCATGGTTGCCAGTGCCTGGCTGCAGGTGCTGGCTCCTCTCTGGTGTGGAGAGCTGCTGCTGTGAGCAAATCACCTGTGATTCACTGCTGGGGGCCTCTCTTTAATTATTGAGTGCCAGAATAGATGTGTATTGAGTTACCTTGCTGGCAAATATCATCTCCAGCATCTCATGTAACTTTGAAATATTCTCAGTTTTCCTACTTGCATAACGTGGTCTTCTTCAAAGAATCTAAAAAAAGTCAAGATGTAGTTTTATATATTGCTTGTCTAGTAGTACATGTTTCCAGAGAACAACAGGTTGTACACTGGCTTTGAGGATAGCCTTCCCTGGCAGCATGGATTGCTCTTGTTTACAGTCAAGCCTGACTTGGCTTATGCAGCAGAATGAAGCTGGATATGCATGGTGCATTTTTAAACCAACCTCCTAAAAAATTTGGAAAAAAGAGAGGGTGGCCTATGCCAGCACAGCTTCATGAGAGGAAAGTCCTGTTTATCAAACCTGATTTCCTTTTATGACAAGGTAACCCCCCTAGTTGATCAAGGGAAGCCAGTTGATGCAATCCTTTGGGATTTCAGTAAAGCTTTCAATACTGTCTCTCAGAGTATCCTTCTGGACAAAGTGTCCATCTCACAGCTGGATAAACACGTCATGGGATGAGTGAGCAACTGTCTCATGAGTCGGGTGCAAAGGGTTGCAGTGACTGGGGTGACATCTGACTGGCACTGGTCACTACTGAGGTTCCACAGGGCTCCATCCTTGGCCCTGTGCTCTTCAACATCTCCATAAATGACTTGGACACAGGACTGGAAGGGATACTGAGCAAGTTTGCAGGTTATACAAAACTGGGAGGAGCTGTTGCCTCCCTTGAAGGCAGGGAGGCCCTGCAGAGAGACCTCAGCAAATCAGAGGACTGGGCAATCCCCAACCACATGACGTTCCACAAGGGAGAGTGCCAGATTCTGCACCTGGGATGGGGCAACCCTGGATGTATGGACAGACTGGGGAATGAGAGGCTGGAAAGCAGTGGCACACAAAGGGTCCTGGGAGTCCTGGTTGATGGAAAGTTGGATCTGAGTCAGCAGTGCCCTGGCAGCCAGGAGGGTCATCTGTGTCCTGGGTACATCAGGCCCAGCATCACCTGCTGGGCCAGGGAGGGGATTGTCCCACTCTACTCAGCATTGGGGTGGACTTACCTCGAGTCCTGGGCCAGTTTTGGCCACCACAGCACAAGAAAGACATTGAGCTATTAGAAAGTGTCAAAAGGAGGGCAACGAAGATGGTGAAGGGCCGTGAGGGGAAGGCATATCAGGAGCAGCTGAGGGTTCAGCCTGGAGAAGATGAGACTGAGGGGAGACCTCATTGCACAGTCTACAGCTTCATTGTGAGGAGAAGAGGAGGGCAGACACTTATCTCTCTTCTGTGGTGACCAGTGACAGGACTGAAGGGAATGGCCTGAAGTTGGGGAGGTTTAGGTTAGGTACTAGAAAAAGGTTCTTCACCCAGAGTGTGGAACAGGCTCCTCAGGGCAGTGGTCCCAGAACTCAGGGAGCATTTGGACAATCCTTTCAGGCACGTGGTGTCACTCTTGTGGATGGTCCTCCACAGGGCCAGGAGTTGGACTCAATAGTCCTTGTGGGTCCATTCCAATGCAGCATATTCTGTGATTCTCTGAATTTTGCTCTCACTGCTCTGAAATATTCCATTTGTCAGCTGTTGCTGCAGAAGATCTGGCTGACGTGTCTTGAGGGAACTGCCTCGAGAGCCTGTAGTTCTGGCCAGTGGTGCACAACTCCAGAGGCTGCCCACATCCGTGCAGGACTGGTATCACTTGCAGGAGCCCATGGAGGTGGGGAGGAAGAGAGAATTAACATAACTTTTCCCAGCTTGCAGAGATGCAAGTGGCTGCCAGTGTTTCCTCATCCCTCCTCGGTCCTGCTGTCACGCACAGGCTGCAGGCATTAGAGCTGTGAGCAGCAGTTGAGAAATTGGCCATGGATCTCTTGAGCTTTAGTTCCTATAAAATCATATGAGTAATGTAGTCTGCAGTGCTCATGGCCATGACACAACTATTATGTATTTCTCTCTAAGTATGACAAGCAAAACTTGTCATTCCTTATTTTGCAAAAGAAATAAAACTGCTGAATTCCATATAATCCTGACGACAATTTACAAAAGAAAGGAAGAACGTTACCCAATGCCTAACTGAAAGAAAAGGCGGTACTGTGGTTAGTTGGATACTTTTGTTATTCACAAGTTTCAGGGAGTTTCATGAGTCGGGCAGGAGCCATGAGCCCGAGGTCCCTCCTGTGTGACCCCTTAGGTCTGTCTGCTGCAGCAGCGCTGGCAGCTGCTGACAGAGTCACTACAGCTGGGATCTGTGGTACCGCTGTGTCCCCAGGCTGGTGAGAGCAGGGAAGCAGGGCTCCATCTACCGCTGTGCAGGGAGAAGGCAAAAATAACTGGGATGGCATTTCTCCACATGGAAAAGTTACTGGATACCAGGAACTCCATGTGCTATTTTTTAATTTCTTTTTTTTCCCTTTTTTTTTTCTTTTTTTTTTTTTTCTTTGTTTTCTTTTCCTTTTCCCTGTGGCTTCCAGAGCCCTTCACTTCCAATCCAGTCCCCTGATTGGGACGCTGTGCAGGTCTATAGCTGGCGACAGTCCCCTCTTGTCCCTCATGTCATGTGAGGCTGGAGAAAGCAGCAGGGAAACAGTGACTTGTACACATGCACAGAGAATTGGGAGCAGAATCGGAAACAAACCCTCATTTCCAGTCTGTTTCTCTGACGGGATGGGGTTCATGCTCCAAAATGTGTTGAATACAAAGGGATGCAGTAGCGGGGATGGGGTCTGGGTAGTGCACCCCTGGAGGGATGCAGGAGCAGGGACAGGATCTGGGTAGTGCGCACTTCTGCAGCTTTTTGCTTGATTTGCCACTGCTCTGTCTGAACTTTCCCTGCTTGTATAGCCAGACACATAAGTACTTATACATAGGCATGTATATGAGATTCGAGCTCTGCCAGGCTTGGGAGTGCAATGAGCCCTGAACCTAGGGCCAGACGCAAGTTCTGCAAGCAAATTCGATCCTCAAGACCTTCAGCTAAAATCCTACTCTCTGCCCTGCAGACTGTGCTGTAACAATGGAGCAGGTTGTCCAGAGCAACCTGCTGTGGATGGCTGCCCCATCCCTGGAAGTGTCCAAGGCCAGGTTGGATGGGGCTTGGAGCGCTTGCTCTAATGGAACGTGTCCCTGTCCATGTTGGGGTTGGTGGACAAGATGGTTTTTGAAGGTCTCTTCCAACACAGTCCAGTCTTTGATTCTGTGTTGAAAACTCAGTATTTCCCCCATCCTTTATCTTTGCAATCACCTGAATTAGCCCCTCTGTACTGGGTGAGATACTGTTTTATAGAGCTGGTATGGCCCTGTGTGAATAGCTCCTGAAGGACGATATGTACAGTGTCATTCTAGAAAAAACAGATTTTAGGATTTAGAATGCTTGGAAAAGGTGCTAATTTTTCTCTGCAAGTGATTTGCTGGTAGTGAGAACACATTGTTATTCAGTGCTTGCAGGGAATATCAGAAGTGTCTGGATTCTTAGGTTTCCACAAAAAGCTTAACTAATGTCAGGAAGAGTTTGAGCTTATATTACTTGACTGGGAGAGCTTGTCTCCAGTTATGTGAACAGATGTTTCAGATTCAAGTTCAGCCTGGCAGAAGAGGGAGAACGGTCTAGTCCCCAACATTTCCCATCTTTTGCCTGGGGAAAAAAAATCAGAAGTGACTTTTTTTTTTTTTTTAACTGGATTTTTTTTTACCATGAAACTGAAATGCAAACTCCTGGAAAGGAGGAGAGATTCACTTTTATCCAGCCCAGTACTTAAAGCTTCTCACCTGTTTGCTCAGCTGCTTTTTACTTCTCAGCATTTTCATATGTGGAACTGCAATTATCTCTGAAAAACATCACAAACAGTTAAACACCCCAAAACCTCCTTTTCAGAAGACATAGTCTGCTTTCCACATTTTGGTGTGTTACACAGCCTTTGTGTACCAGCTTGTGCACTGGAGCAAGAAGAACAGCAAAAGAAACATAAAATACTTCTCCTGACACAGCTGTCAGCAATTAAACTGTGTGAGGTTTTGCTCACAGAGGTTAGGGAGAAGCCCAGGGAAATCTGAAACAGTTTTCAAAAGAAAGCTGAAAATACATGCCAGAAACCAAGGAATAGATTGCAGATGGTAAATACACGTCTCCACAGACTGTCAGGGAAGAATTTGGTTTGACAATGGCTATGATCTGCCACGGAGCTGTGCTGGATCAGTCAGTGTATGGAAATAATTAAGCCAAATAAGCATGCCCAATACTGATTTTTATGGGAGAATTCACCCATATATTCAATGGACAGATCTCAGAGACTGCTGAGAGGTGGAGGACCCTCCACTCCCGCTGATACTGCTGTGCAATTTTTATACCATGCCTGTTGTCTGTAAACCCTGGGGACCTGCTTTAGGGCAGAAGATGGTGTTATCACCCCCAGGCTGGGACAGGGCAGCAAAACGGTCTGTTTGGGCTGGAGAGCAGTGAGTGGTGACAGTGGAATGACACGTTGTAAAATGCCAGCACTTGGCATGTCCTCGTAGGGCAGGAGAAGATCAGGTCTGTCATAAGCAGTGGATAAAGAGATAAGAAGTGAGGGGAGCATTTGCACACAGCACCCTGGGAGCCGTGCGGGGCGGCTGTGCCACCAGGGACTGTGGGCACAGGCTCTCCCACCTCATCACTTGGGCAGAATGAACTCCCTTGTTTGGGATTGAGCCAGTGACCCCAGTGGTTGAGCTGCTGGCTAAACGTGGCCTCAGCAGCATCTCAGGTGATGAAATCTTTGGGACTGGAGGAAGTGGAGCTGAGCACCTGTGTGTGCTCCTCGGAGCTACTGCAGCCAGTGTGGCAGTGTCCCTGTCCTCAGGACAACCTGGCCTTGGGTGGGAGCTCTCATGGCAGCAAAGGAGCACAGAAGGAGTTGGTTGTTTGTAGACCTTTGCTTATGTGGCAGCAGGGTCAGGCTGTAGGCACGGTACAGTCCCTGAAAGTTTGCTGCTGCCGCTGCAGTGTTTGTAGCTTAGTCCCTCAGCTTCCCAGGATTTTCAGTGCTGTGTGATGTGGGGAGTAGCTCACCCTTTCCTTGGTCACCCCTTTCTCTCACAAAGTGTCTGCTGGAATCTCCCAAATTAATACTTTATTCAACTCTCTCACACTGCAGCCCATGGTGATGCATTACATGAACAACAGCAGCTTTCAGTAAGGCTGGACGTTCTCCAGGTCCCAAGACAAGACTCTGGAGTTGTCCAGAATTGGTTGCTGTGCCTGGGGAGAGCATGCGGGTGGTGGGAGATCTGCAGGCCACAGTGAGCAGGTCTGAAGTTGTGTCTAAAATAGCTGAACCATGACATTTCCTCTTGATAGAAGTGGTGAGAGAGGCCACAGATGCTTCCTTTCTGTGACTCAGAAACTTGCAAATCTTCCTTGATTCACACCTTATAAGTAAAATTAGCCTGTGCCTTGCTGCTGCCAAGTTCTTTCAAAGCAAAGATACTTGTACAAAGGAATTCAGCAACAGAAATGGAATTCACTTGTGGATCAGATAACTGTTATTTCTGACTGGGAGCAGCACCAGAAATACTTGCAGGGATTCCCACTTTGCCTTGGAAAATATGTGCATATTGTTGGTAGAAAAGTAGGTATTTGGGAGGATAATTCACATACATTAGGGGACAAGGAGGGGGATGAGTCCCATGAGACTGCAGCAGTCATGAGAACAAGAGTTCAGCTTTGCACTATAACGTTCAGTCACGTTGGAACAGGGATCTTCAGCTGTTTTTATCAGGAATGTTGTGAGTGAGCTGCAATTGCTGCTGCTCAGGAGGACATTTCCAGCCCGGAAATTTTCACCCTGCACATAGTTCTTTACACTGCTTATGCCTTGGCATCCCGGAGAGTTGTCGGACATCTTCCTGCATGTGGGGACTCTGCAGGTGAGACTTAATGAAGAGAAGGATTTAGTTGATGCTTAAGGCAGCAATTGTTTGTGACACTGACAAATGCAATGTTACCTTGAAACATGAACTTACCATCAGCTGGGAGCATCAGTCAAAAAAACCCTGGCATTTAAAATCCATGCTGTTCGCGGTCTGTATTTTGCAGCCAGCTGTAAGTGAAGCCTCAGTCCCAGTGCCAATGCTCTTGGGGATGGAGCCCAATGGCATCTGCAGAGCTGGGCTCAGAGGCCAATGCACACACACAGCCCGCAGAGGGGAGTTCCAGACCTTGTGCCTGTCTGCCCAGCGACAGTGACAGTGGAACGCTATGGTCCCCTCCGAATGCCAGGATGGAGGAGGCTGTCTGGGGTAGCCAAGGACAGCCATGAGCTGTGGACTTCCAATTCAGAAACCCGACTGCTCGTAATCTACAGGGGTGAGTTTTAGAATACAGACAGAGTGCTCTGATCAGCTGATATTTCAGTGCCCTGAAATGCTGATATAAATGGGGGAAGGAATGGATGTCTGTAGTATAATGCAGAGGTATATAATGTCTGTAGTATAACATATATATAATACATATGCACACATTTTTCTTCCTGGCATACCAAGAGTTTTAAAGCAAATGAGTGCAAAAGGGATTTACTTAAGAAAAAGTTAGGTATGTGACATTGGAAATAGGACTGGTTATAATACTTAACCCCAAAATAATATGCTTGATATCTCTGGGTGTCGAAGTCTTGCTAAGCAACAACATGTTTTTGGAGCCTTCTTGGCCAGGTTTGTTCCCTCTGCTAGATGGACTGTGCACAGATAAGTGTATCTCCGAGGAGTTAATTTTTTGGCCCTTTGGAAATGCGTGTGAAAGGGACAGCAGCATATGGACTTGGCATGGCCCAGGGATGGCTGCGGGAGCCTGGGAACATTTCGTGCCTGCAGCAAGTGTCGGAAGAAGGGAGGAGGAGAGCAGGGTGAGCGGCTGCAATGAGCTGTGTGGTGATGGCACTGAGTTACACTTCTGCAAGCGGGAGCAGCAGCAGGGGGGCCCAGCCACGACCTAGTCTTCACCACAGCTGAGGTGAGAAACAGGCCTCGTACCATGCACCTTCCTGCCTCATGGATCACAGCAGAATTGGTAGATTCTTGTGAAGAGCCACAGGCAACATCTGGACCAGCGAATGCAGATAAAATTGCTGGCCAGAGCAAAAGCAAGCCAGGTGCTGAAGGAAGGGACAGAATAGGGGTTGGCTTTGGAAGCTCAGCGCTGTCAAGCAGTCAGAGGCTTCAGTTGTGAGTGGAGGCGGGAGCACAGCATGGCTTTTCCAAATGTACTACCATAAGGATATGTATCTATGGATCAGAAACACTCAGTGTTGTACAGAACAATTAACTAAAAATGAAACCATAGCACTCTCGCACAAATTGCAGGTGAGCAAAGAGCAGGTGAGCACGGGGCAGGTGAGCACACACAACACACGTGCACAGAAAGTCTGCAAGAGGCTGCACGTGGCCATATCCTGCACAGCAAGTCTGCAGCACGTTCTCTGAGGCAGAGGCAGAACAATTGCTGCTTGCAGCTGTATTGGCAATTGATTAGGTCTCTCATTCTGGATCTGGGAGAACAACCCCCTAAATTTGTAAATGACATGTACAATTAAACAGGATGTGTTTTCCTCTGCCCCAAATGTGAGATGCCCCGCATGGAGGTCAAGGGAAAGGTTCATGTGCCTTTCAGTAGGTGTTGTTGCCCACCTTTACAGAAGATGTTCTGATTCACTTACAAGATGTGCTCATGGAACCTGGGCCTGCTTCCCACTCTGACACCCTGAGCTGGTGTTGAGCAGGAGATGCTTTCACTCCCTCACTTGTTAGTGTTGGCATCTCCCTCTTTTGCTTGGAGCAGCAGGAGCACTGGTCTGACTTCACTGCTAGACATACCTGCACGAAGGACCAGGTGACACCACGCCATTGGTGTCTCTCACGGTGTCTGTTGCACTGTGTCTTGTTCATGCACTGATGATGGTTCCCATGCCCTGGCATTGAATATCACATCCCATTTTTGTGAAATGATGCTGATTTGCAGATACACAATCTCTTCCCAGACCTGTGCCTGCCCCATAACTTCTAGGAACACCTAGTAGGGGTGCCAGAATTCCCCTGTGGGCAAAGTGTGCCAGGCTACCACAGCTCTTGCTCATGGAGCAGGGAGAAGCATGAATGGAAGCGGATTTTAGGGTTATTTTAGTCAAGAAAATTTAAGGATATTAATTGCTGAGCTGTCATCAATTTCAGTGACTGCAGAACCCAATTAGCCTCTAATTTTAGTTTCATGCTAATGCCATTGTCAGCTCTTTCTGTGCAGCAGGTGATGCAGTTTTAGACGCGGCTCCACAGCTGCTTCGTGCGGGTGGCTGGTTCCTAGAACTTAACACCCAGCAGGGAAATCTGGGCAGCATTTGGAAATGCTTTGAAAGATCCTGGGGTTTTCATACCAATTTTTTTATTGCTGTCCCATTGCTGCCACACACTCATGACCCACATGGGCACCAGTCCTTTTCAGGCACAATTTCCCCTTGGCTGACATCCCACTTGGCAAAAGGTAAAGCTTGACACAGTCCTGTTGGGGCTCACTCACTCACAGATCTGAAGTGAGGAGACTGCTAATTGCAGGATGCCATAGACATGAGCCACTCTGGCCCTGTCCCTGTGAGTAGCAAGGAAGGACTGGAGTGTTTCTCAGGCAGAGGCCACCTGTGGTTCTCCACTGTGTGTCCCTGGAACACACTGGGGAGGAGGGTCAGCTCTGTCCCACCTGCTGGCATGGCCCCAATGCAGCCGTGTGCTCTCCTGCACGTGTGTGCTGTGCTCCATGCAGCCCTGCTCTGGGTTGCAGCCCTGCTCTGGGTTGCAGCACCAAGCTCAGCCTGCCCAGGATTCATCGATGCTGTCGAGGGTGGGAATTCCAACTGTGACTGCACTTCATGGCATTCTACTGCTTGCAGGTATTTCTGCATAGCTCTGGTCTCCTGCATTATTCCTCATGGCTCTTGAACTGTGTAAAGTGGTGCCTGATGGGGTAGTCAGAGCCATCTGGAAACACCTGGGCACAGTTGGATTTGGAGGCTGGTTCTTTCCTGGAAGATACCAAACACATAGATGGGAGATGAGTGCCAGCATCCCTGCCAGGAGCTCAGCACCTCTATCCATTGGAGCTATGGGATGGAAAAAATGTCCATAGGATGTAGGAGTTTATTTAAACATGTATGTTAAACATGTATGTAAACATAAATGTTAATGAGTGGACTCACAGCACAGTCTTTCTGACTTGGAAGCCAGTTGCTGACATAGAGCAGCTGAGCTTTATTTGCATTTGCAGAGAATTGTTGTTCTCCAGTGGATTTGCAGGTGCAAACACAGCGACACGTTAACTGTTGACACCAGTTTGGGCTTCCCCATTCCACTCCCAGCCATCCTGGGGGATACACAAATGCTGGAGGATGACACGAATGCCCTAATGGATTTTTCACAAAGATGGCAGAACTCTGTGAAGCTTCAGAAATCTCCACTGGCTCATGGTGCTTTTGAGACATGTCTAAGTTGATGGTCACATATGAGTCCTTATAGCTCCTTTTGCAGGTCTGAAGGCTTTGTTTTCCAGCAGAGGAGCTTTTCTGGGCATTATTTGTGCTGGACTGACTTTCAAATAAAACTGTTGCTAAGAACTGACAACAGAGTAGGTATGACAGCCCTGTCAAGGAATGGATAATCTCCCATCTTTAAATACACTTTCTATTTATTTTGGCAGTGTACAGACTTCTCAGGATTTTACCCGCTATCCCAGACTAACACTTTAAAAGTGCCACCAAGGAAACTTCTCTGCAAATCTCTTTCTATTTCAAAACTTCTTAACTGAATAATGTGAGTGGGCAGATACGTTGCTGCCTGTTGAAGCTCACAGTTGAAGAATGTTCAAAAGGAAAAGAAAATATTTGGAAAGTATTTTTTTCACTATCAGACAGAGCTGGAAATTATATCAACTGAGGGGATATACCAATTGTTCCTGCAGCTTAATTTTTCGTGGTTAGTTTATTTTTCATGTTTATCAGGATGTTTCAGTTCGTACCTTAGGCACCTCAATCTCTGCAAGTGTCAGGGTCCCCTGGAGGGGCCAGCAGCTCTGTGTGCCCCAGATTGGCTGGCAGACATCTGCCTTGTGTTAGCAGAAACATGATCTTCCCAATGGTTCGGGCCCGCAGATGAGGGTGGGAACATTATGAAACTGCTGCTTAAACCCACATGTAACTCAGCATTTCAGAATAAATAAGCAAAATATACAATGAAATAAGTTGCCACCATTTTCTCAGAACAAAAGATAAGCTTTCTCAGAAAAAAATGATGGTTTTCCACACCCTTTTGTAGAAGCTGCTGTGGATGCCAGGTTGGTCACTACCCGTGGGATTGGCTGATGGGGACTAGGCCACAAAGGGATGGTGGAGACAGCCTTGGTTTTACAATCTGATTCCAGAGCTGTCTTCTGGCTTTGATGCTACCGATGCAATCACCAGGGCCTGCCTGGAGTTAATTGAATTAAATGGGACACTTGCCAGAGACACCAGTTATCTCCTGCAGTCATTAGCACAAGAACGGTGTAAGGATTAGCTCTTGTTTGCTGTCTCAGGTGTTAGTGGTGATACCAGCTGACATGTTAAGGTCTTGTCAGCAGCAGCATGTTCTTCAAGAGGCAGCAGCCTCTTTGGCTGGTAACACCTGTACCATTTTTAAAAAATGCAAGTATTCCTCATTGGAAGAATTTTATTTTATTCCTCACTTTGAATAGTTTAATGAGTTTCATTTCTTCTCTCTTTTCAGCTGCATCTCTATTTTCTGCCCTGCATTTTCAGGGAGTCAGCAAAACCTACGATATACTCACCTGCCTGACTGACAGCACTTCCCAAAGACTCACTCTGCAGCCCTTGGAGGCTGCTTCACCAGCCCTGGCAGCATGGCCGTAGTGTGGGGTGAGTGATGCAGAGGAGTCACGGCTCCTGGGTGTCACTGATATCACATGAACTCTGCAGTGTGGGAGAAAGGACCCAGGCTTTTGGATTCTGAAGGATATTGCTCTGATAAATAAAGAACAGATTTAACTACTGCAGGAGAGTGTGGGGATTTGCTGTTTGGTATTCTGGTCCTGAAGGTCTGTACAATTACTTAGGAAGCAATGGGCACATGCCCATATCCTATCCCATGTGCCCATGTCCCAGCCAAAGCTGTGCCTGCGTCCCACCCGTGCCAGTGCCTGCTTCCCATGTGCCCATGTCCCCCCTGCAGTGGTGGGTGCTCCTTGTGGCTCACCTGGAATTGAAGCGCTGCTGCCTCCTGGCACTGGGGAAGACTAATGAACAAGCACAACTGATGATGAAGTGCTTCATGACCTGTTGAGCTCAGGCATCTCCCTCATCCGGGGTGTATGGGGAGTGGGATTGCAGCCTCTGTGCAGGGGTTTTGGGAAGTGCCTCAGCAGCAGAGCAGCCATCCCCACAGCCAGACAGTCTCCAGTCCCTCTGGATGTTGTCTCATGAAGCCTCTGGGTGAGTCTCACCCTGTGCCTGGCTGACGGGGAGGTTCTGCCAGAGCCAGAGGAGCTGTGACTGATCCATGCTGGACTGGGCCCATGGTGGGTGAGAATAGCCAGGGCAATGCAACAGCAAACCTCAACCTTGGCTTCTTCATGGATTCATTCTCCCATAACTCCCTTGTTACAGGCAGGTTCTGTGGTGACGCTGCCAGTCCATGCTCTGCACAGCCCCTCTGCACACTCCAGGTGCTGGGAAAGGCCCCTTGCTTTGGGGAGTAATTTTAAACTCTCTTTGGGGGGCAGTAAAAATTGCTGAGCTTTCAAACTAAGTTCATGTGATTGAATATTTATTGTTGAACTCAGCGTGGAATGTAGAACAAATCCTAAATCCAGAGATGCTCTTGACTTTAGTGTAAATGCTGACAGGATTTTTAACATATACAGTATTTTAGTGGTGAATGCTTAAAATTATTCTTGTGTTTTGTGTCCTCAGCTATTTTTCTCTCAGCTGTGGTTAGCCCTAGAGTCTTCATTGAAATGAGTAACATGCAGAGATCTGAGACTTATGATAAGCTCAGCCTAGATTGCTTTAAGACATGTTAGTATAGGGATTTTCTGGCAGTGCCACAGGTCAGAGCTGTGTTGTGGCCCTGTTATACGTCAGAAGAACGCCTGACGCTTTCCTTCGTGCTCGCAAGACTACAACAGGCTCAACTCTCACCTGCTTGGAGCCCACCAAGATCACCAATTTGAGTCCAATCTGCCATTGGAAAATTGTTCATTCTCATGGATAAGTCAGAATTAATGTTGTGTGGCGGTGGGAGTGCGGTTCAGTGCAGGGTCAGTGCGGTGCTGACGGGCAGTCTGGGGCTGCTGGCCGTGACCTTGGCACAGCCTGCCAGGGCCAGTGCTGGTGCCAAGGCACAGCTGTTAATATCTCCTATACTCTGCAGTAGTGTCAAGAAATATAAATATACAGGAGTTGGGCAAATGCAAAAATCCACAAAATGCCTTTTGTTCTCTTTGACAGAGTCACATCAATGTTTCTTTCGTGTAAAATGTCCGTGGGGCTTTGCTGCTTCCAAAGAGAAATGCATTCCAAGCGGTAAGTGCAGTAACTAGTAAATAGAATTGTAAGTGCTACTGACAGAAGAAATGCTATAATGATATAAGGGCAGAGCTGGTACAAAAAGTAGCCTTCATTAGTGTCAAAATGAGGCAGATGTGGAACATTATCCTCAGGGGTAGCACTTAAGTAGTTTTTTCTTACAAAAAGGTATCACAGAAGGTTTGGATCAGAGTAATGGTCAGCCTGAGCTATTTTGTAAGAGAAGATAACCCACCTTTTTGGAATTTCACAGATAGGCTTATCAGAGATGAGAAATATGGCACAGAGAAACAAGAGCCTTCTAAAAAGGTGCTCTTTGTCCCTGGACCCTTCTGTGGAGAACACAGCGTCCTGAGGGGACACTGATACTCAGCTGTCTGTACTGAGGGAAAAGCAGGAATGTTCAGTTGGGCGTGTTAGAGAAGGGGCGCAGCTCCTGGAGGTCCCCTGCCGCCTCCTCAGTACAATGGGTACGGGCCAGTGGCTGGAGGCTCCAGGTTTTGTGGTGCCAGAGGGCATCAAGGCTCTTCCCATACTTGTATAGAAGTTTCCCATAAAAGGGCTCAGTTCCCAGCCACCAGCGCCTGGCTTGCCCCAGGAGTGCAGCTCAGGGATGGTTCCGTATGCTGTCACACCAAGCAGCTCATGTTGGCGGAGGTGTCAGATTGTCCAGCCAGCTGAAGGAATCCAGTTGGCAGGAGAATGACTTAATTCAATAAGCAGAATTTTAAAAACACTGTGGTTCTTTGTTTAATAGCCAGATTCTACAAAATTAGCTCCAGCTCTGAAACAATTTCTCTCCCCACCCTCCCTGTACCATCCCTTTTGGTCCTGCATGTCCCTGCCTCCCCAGACTGCCTTGTTTTGTCTGGTACCAGTGGGCACTGGGGCCACTCTGCCTGTCCCCTGAGGGATCGGCTCGGCCGAGTCACACCAAGTCACACCTGCACATGGACGGGAGCGTGAGGCTGGGCGGCCGAGGAGGACGCAGCATCCTGGTGCCTGGTGCTCCTGCCCACTGTGTGTGCCCACTCAGGGGCTCCCTTCCTCCAGGAGAGAGAGTCTGAAATAACCCCCTGCAGGAATGTGGGACTTGTGCAGAGAGGTGACAGAGGTCGATCCAAATCTGTCTGTGGATGCAGCCAGGTAGGGAGAACCTGTGGAGCTTATTCAGGGTAGCTTTGAAAAGGGTCAAATTCAGTCACCATGAGCAAGGAGCTTTGGCTACTTGTCACTGTCGCTCTGGGCACTGAGGACCTGCAAGTCCAGTGGGAGTTTAAAACACTCAGGACCTGTAAACATCTTTGCAAGGAAAGAGAAATTCTCTGTACTGGAGCCCTAAGCCTGCTCCAGAGCAGCTCCTCACTCCTGGCCAAGTTCCATGACTTTTTTGTGGTCTCATTTATTTCCTTTTCCTGTCTGTTGAGATGGATGAAGACACAAGTCACTTGCCTGCTGTTCCTGGCAGGGATAGGACGGTTCTGCCACTGCTCAGAGGTGCTACTGAACCTTTTCTCTCTGTATTTGCAGAGTGCTGTTTCCTTGTGCACTGACGTGGGTTGAGTATGGGCATTTCACATTCCTACCAGCTCTGAGACTTTTTTCCAAAGATATTTCCTCCCTTCTCCTCACCTGTACTCTTCTTAATACCTTTTCTGCTTTGAGAAAAGCATCACTGATGGTTAGTGGATCCCTCCTTAGCGGGGAACATCACTTTGATCTGTGTTACATGACACCACCCAGTTTCTTCCCAGCATGTTCTGCAAGGAGAGGGCTTGGAGGCAGCCAGTTGCAGTTGGCCAGGCCCAAGTCTCCTGATGATCTCCCTCCACATGTTCTGCCAGCTTTCCTTTCTGCGGCAAGTGTCCAGCAGGAGCTGGGAACACAGGAAATAGTGAGAGAAGGTAGTGTGCAAACACCATTCCATGTGGGACTCCCTGCATGGCCAGCAGCTCCCGAGGGCAGCAACTGCCGAGGTCCTCAGTGCCAGCCTGCCCAGCGGGTGCTGTTGGCAGAGCGTCCAGGGCAGTGCTGGGGAAGACGGGGAGCCCCACAGACCCCATACTCCCTGGGAGGGGAGATGGCTCCATGGTACCACTGACTGTGCACATGGTCACAAGCCCGGCAGGGAAGACAGAGGATGTGGTGAGGACTGCTGGGTCTGAATCTGGCAGCTGCTGCGGTTTGGGTCTGCCATCCACAAACCTGTTGCCTCCTTTTTCTAATGTACCATCATAACCTCAAACAAGCACAGATGTGACTGAAGTTGTAGGCAAAACTGCACCACAAATGATACCCCTTTTCTTCTTTTCTACATTCTGCCATTTGATTGATCATTTCCTTTCCATTTCAGGTCTTCTGTTTTCTGGCTGAGGTGTTTTTTGTAGCCTGTATTATAAGGAAACCCACACATGGGGAAAGCAACAAAGAAGTAAATGGAAAACAAACCACAGTCCTGACCATTAATCCTTCTGGGGGAATCATGGTCTGGGTTTCATTTTTCAGCATCCAGACCCACTATGGAATATACCAGGTGAAAATGGACACCACAGTACTAAAGCAAAGAGGGAGCAAAGATTAGCATGGGGACTTGGTGGGCTAAGTATAGACAATTCTTCTCCAGTGACTGCTAGAAATGGGGGGATTCTGCAGCCAGTGTGATTTGGTCAATACCCAAAATAAAACACAGAGATCTGACAGTAGGGATTGCAGCTAGAAAATGAGGCATTCTCTGGCACAGCTGTCATATTATACTAAGCCTGTTACTTCCCTTTAATCCTAATTAATACTCTCTCTTTCCACTCTGAGCCAGGTTCTCTGGTCATCCATCATTCCGGGGGGTCTGCTGATGCTCTCCCACTGGAGCCTGTTCCTTTGTGCTCCTTCCATGAGGAGCAGCTGAAATTGTGCGTTAAATGTTGATATTATAGAGGACTCCTGGCATGTGCCCTGGCCAGAGAAATCAATGTGTCATTCATTAAAAATATCCATACTTGTACTGCGAACATGTGTGTCCCAGATGGTGCCAGTTCAGGATTCCCATTGGAGGGAGCAGGAGAGGTCCATCCCTGCTGAATGCAAACCCCTACCCTGATGGAACCACCCCGGCACCCCAAGAGTCCTCGCTCATCTCCCTGCAGCCTGGTGGAGATGCTTGTGGACCTCTTCCAACAGGGACTGCATTTCAACCCCAAACTGCCAAGGAAAGTACAAAATCAATGTTTCTTGTGCAAGGGAAGGATGTGGGCTGAGATCTGGTGTCTTGAGACCACGCTCTTTAGACAGTGCTGATCCAGACATCGTCTTATTCCCAGCATTTTTAAAATTGTGTGATTTCCTACAGTTTACAACTACACACAGTAGCCAGAAGTTATAACATGTAGCTGACTTTCTCAAATAGATTTGCCACTTTTTATGTTTTCCTTAATTAAAATTTCAGCTACTCCTGCCTTTCCACATGCCTCTCTGCACATATGTCTGACCGCAACCACTGTCACATTTGGAGCTGTGCGGTGGCTGTTGGAATTGCATTCCAACTGTTGTTGCATTCCCAGGAACGCAGCCTCTGGAATGGAACCTTGCACAGGCAAGCTTGGCAGAACCTGGGCCGTGTCTGGAGCAGCTGTAAGGAATCCGGGATTGGGAACTGACTGTGCTGTTATTGACCGCTCTTGCATTCCCAAGAGGACAAACTGGGGCCTTGTTTGACAGGTTTGCAGTTTAGAAGAGCCTTTGCTTTAATGAATCTACAGCCTAAGTGTCATTGTTCTGTTCTCCATTGTGGGTTGTTTTTCAGAAAACAAGACCAGTTTATGAAATATAAATCTCTCCTAAAATAGAAATTGTATCTAGAGAAGTCCCTCTGTGCTTCCATTCTTAGTATAAATTAAATTTATTTACTTCTGTAGTTGAAATTGCTTTACTAAAGAAGAACATAAATTTTCTTTGATGTTATTTGATGTTCTTGGTCTAGTTTTGAATGGACGTTGGGATTATGTGACCATCTTGTGGCTGTAACACTTGTCAGTTCATTTAAATTAATATTGTAGTATCTTATTTATTATCACAAAGTTTATTGATTTGTTAGGAGTAATACCCAAATTTGTGATGCCGAGAAGGAAAAGCTGCAGCGTGAGCCTACCTGGAACTCTTGGCATAGGAGAAATGCACCAAGAGCAACCCCAGCGGGGAGGTTCACCAGCACTCCAGTGGTCTGTCTGTGTTTCTATCTATGTGTCTCATGGTTTTCAGGTTGCTTTTCATATCCTGATGCAACTGAAAAGTCAATCTTTTTTTGGAAAAATGTAGAACCTACTGAGAAACATTTGAAAACCTCAAATGTTTCCGGGACACAGGTGAGCAATACAAACCTGGCACAAGCTGGTGATGTATAGAGATAGGTGTCTTGGAAAGAAAACATCAAAGGAATCACACAGTGATCTGGAGCAGGCAATTCACAGGGCCAGCAGGTTAGAGACTTGTGCAGAGCCACCTTGTTCTTTGCCCAGTGCCATTGGACTTCAGTTCACTAAGAAAGTAGCTGGAAAAATTACCCAGAAATACTTGACCTTCCAAAAGGCCTCTAATGTACAATTACTTGATGTTCACTGAAGTGGTTCACGTGATTCCCACTCTAAATTACTTTCTAGGTTCACCCATGCATGAAAAGGGGTCTGATTATATAGAGGAGGACAATGGAGGAAAGAAACTTCAGAAAGGAGAGAAATACGCCAGGGAATTTTACTGGTTGTGTTTGCTTTAAGGAAAGAAAAGGGCAAATAGATGCAGCCAACTCAAAGTAGCTTTTTGACTTTGAACTTCAAAAGAAAGGAACATGGGAGAGCTCTGAGGTATCCGACAGCACTCGACAAAAGCTGTTCCATGGAGATAGGTATGAAATTTAGGATCCAGCACAATTCTCTTTCTTAGCAAGATGACTAATTCTTTTTTTCCCCCCCAAGTACAAAAATTTGTTACAAACTCCATTTTCCCCAGGGCCTTTTCTTCCCTTCTGCCCTGGGTTGTCTGGCACAGGAGATCCATTGCCTGTGTGGCCACCAGTGCTCACGCCAGGGAGACAGAAAAAAATCATATTAAAAATAAAAGAAGAACCCTGAATAAGATTTTTTTTTTAAGCCATTTATTTTCCTTTATAAGACATCCGGATACAAAGTGAATGGCAAGTCAAGAGTGCACTCAGGCACATGGTTCCAGCAGCAGCTCCCAGGCACCTCTGACTGTGGCTCTGCTGGAAAGGCAGGTCAGCTTGAGCTCACAGCAGCATAAATGTGGGATGGTGCGGAGCTCCTCAGGCTCCTGCCTCCTCCTTCTGAAGGCCACACAATGTGCACACATCGTGTTCCTGGATTCATACCTCTTCTGGTCATTTGTTTGCTGATCCTTGAGTTTCTGAGTTCAACTTGGTCTACACCAGTGGCCAGAGCTCTGCCTAGCCACCAGCAGCTTGGTGAGGCCATGGACAGGTGGCTCAGCTTCCTGCAGAGATGGCTGACATCTCTTCCTTCCTGCTTGTTGCCAGCTGATCCTGAAGGAGCTTCACGAGGGCACCAGGAGTGCAGCCACACAGAACTGCACTCCCCATGTTCTAAGGGTTGTGTGCTGAGGAGCTAAACCATGACAGATTAAAAGGTGTGAGAGGTTTCCCCTGGAGCCTGTGTTTGACTCTCCATGGCCCTGTTTGGGAACAGGCTGTAGTCACTACATGTCTTTAGCTTGAACTTGCACTTCATCAGTCTGGGAGGAAGAATGGAAGAAATGTTCTGATAGCAAATTCCATGTATGTCTTCTGCCACCTTCTAATGGCATGTGTGAGCTGCTGCGTGCCAGGAGCTGATGGCAAAGATAACATCACTGTGGAGAAAATTGAGTGGTGCTGAAAATGAGACTCATGTTCCAGATAACCCGATAGTTCAGCGCCTGCTGGGGCTGGGCCTGGGGCCGAGCTGTGCTCACCAACACTCATGCAGACACATTCAGTGTGATGGCCTTGTTGGAATCCCAGAAATTAAATTTTTTAGGGCAGACTAAAGGACAAAAGCTGAAGAGCTTCTATTCACATCCATCCCCAAATCATGCTTTGCTACATATACCTCCAGCCTAATTACTATGAGCCAGAGCAAGGGACGCTGACAGATGGGAACAGTACCCAGTAAGCTGCTGGTCTGAAAACTGACATAATGGCAGAGTAGACGTGATGGGCAGCTCTTCAGAAGAAAACATCAATTTACAGTAGGATCATACAAATACTTGAGGTGTTCCACAGCAAGGTCCCTGTTGCTTTTCACCCTTGTGTCATCTGGAGTTTTTGCTCAGTGAGGGAGTTCATGGTGTTTTGTGTGAACCAAGAGGTAATTGTGAGCAGCTACTTAAATAGCCCTAATTATGTTTAGAGAAGGCTTATCCCTGAAAGCAGCTAGGATCTGTGAATAAGCATATTGTCGCAGGTGACTGTCTGATCTATGCATATGGACCTAAAAAAAGCCACTTTGCTAAGTTTAAATACCTCAAAGTAAAGCTGAGCAGACATCAGACGCCAGCAACCATGCCTGCCCTATGCACTCTGCCCAAAGCAGGGGAGCGCAGCTTGGGGCCCCATGACCACAGCACGTTCAGCCAGCCCATGGTGTGCTCTTGAGGGGACCAGGGCCTTAAAATACCGGCCCTTAAATACCCCATGGACAGAGAAAGGTGAAGGGACTGGGCCCCCTGAACAGGGGATGGAGAAACCCAGAGGCTTACCTTGCTTAATCCTTTGGCAAACACACTCAGCTGAGCCACCTGCGCCAGGGCACCCTCTCCCAGCCCGGAGCTCCCAGGGGATGGAGGGCACCCACTCTCAGCCCGGAGCTCCCAGGGGACAGTTGGCTTTCAGCTTGGCTGTGGCCCTGGGCAGTCAGAATTTTTGAAAGGAAAATATCCATGACAGAGAGGACAAATGTGAAGCTGTTGAACATGTTCAGCCCTTCAGTGTGAGGGTTGAAGAGTTCACAGTGACAGCTGAGATAAGGCCGAGCCTGGTGGTGGATGCCAAGCCTCCAACCCTCTGCTGAAGGGGCACTGGACAGGACACTTCATGACAGCTACCACAGAGCCCTGGCCCTGTGTCCAACCAGCACTACACGACCAGGCCTGCCACCAACAAGCCCTCCCAGGAATTCCAGGCAGGAGACATGCCACATGCATCTCATCCAGATTTTTATATTTTTTCCACCCTGAACACCAACAGGTGATTGTTGTTTGGGGTTTTTTCTTTTTCTGTGTGGTAACTGAAGATCTTTACTACCAGGAAGGAGTTGTGTTTCTTTAGGAGCAGCAGCCTCAGCTCCTGGAAGCAGGCAGCTTCGGAGGCTGTACTGGGCATCTGCTGACCTCAGGCTTTATTCTTTCACCTGCCTTGTCACTGGCTTGTGTCTGCTGGTGCAGAGAAATTACATATATAGTGCCAACAGCCTCTGGGGGATGTATCCCCCCTGCAATACCAGGGTCACTGTAAGTGCCTTTCCTGCCCTGCCCTGAGTGGTGTGAAATGAGAACATAGGGAAGTCTGTGCTTTGGCTATGCTCTGTTCTGGGGCCGTGCAATGAGGGCTCTTTGTTGGAAACAGGAGATATTTGCCTGATGTTATCATTATCATTACAAAACAAAGGGCTGCTCTTGTACAGTCATCTTTGATGATGAAAGGTAGGAAATGCCATCCTGTCCTTCTCTGCATCATATTCTTCAGTAGATATGCATGGAGGAATGCAAAGGAGGTTCTCACCACTGTGTATGTCAGTAATGAAGTTTCCTGGGAATAAGTGAGGAGACTAGAAGCCCAAGGTGTTTGCGTCATGAGTTCTTTTGTACTCATGAGTTGGTCGTTGGAAAGCTGCTGTAGCACACCGGGAGGAGAGCACTTAGTCCTTCCTTTGCATATCCCAACCAAAGAGGAGAATGGATATCAATACAGCGTTTTCTGCTGTGTCCTAACTTTTCCGAGCTGAGCAGATCTGTGTCAGCTGAGGAAAGTGATGCTTTCCTTGTACGTGGCTGGTGCTGTAACACCACAATTAAACACTAACTCTTTAAATGTGTGCACGTGAGGGTATTCTCTCAGTGAGAGCTTTTACATCCCGTGCTACTTACTTCTTCCAGGTTGGCTCATATTTAAATCATTTAATTTGCAAAAGAGCAAATCTAGCCAGCCAAAACAGTTATAGAAGCAAGTGAGAAATCAGTGCAGGAAAAGGAGTTTATACTACCTGATTTAAAACTGACTACTTGGCCTGACCAAATAGCTTTATTCACTACAGAGGTCACAAAGATTTTTATCAGAGGGGATTAAGGCATTGATTTACATCTGACAGTAAATTAAGCTGAGTGATGCTGTAACCATCTTGTTTCCTGCCTTGGCTCTGGGACGTTGCTAACCACCCAGGGGAAATGCTGAACAGGGCTTCCAGCAGGGCTGCCTCAGCACAGCCCTGCGCAGTGACCATCACTAGCACTGACTTCCATGTATGGCAGTAGCAGGAGCTGATTGTGAGGACATGCACAAGTCCTGAGCAAAGCTTAGTGCAGGGCAATTCAACAGAAAACTGTATTCAGTGTCTGAACAGTTATAGCCATGATGCAGCATGGTCTGTGTTAGATCCTACACCACAATGTGTCTTCAGAGGCTGCTGTGTCCCGCTCGTCTGCTCCTGCCTTAGGGCCAGCAGCCTCTGAGGGAGGGATGGGCAAGGGCAGCCTGTGGTCCTCAGAGCTTTGGGTGTGCAGTTCAGTCCACCTCTGCACATGACTCATCACCCGACTGCACCATGACTGCACGGAATACCATCCCTCATAAGTTGCTGTGGGCAGCCCTGCCTCTGCCTGCACCTCTTTAGCACAGGGAATGGCCAGCAGCAATCCTGTGTCCCAGCTTCTGGCTGAACGCTCTGTAATTAGAGAGAAACCAGGGAAGAAATAGAAGACTGATCTCCAGCAGGGGCCCAGTGAAGATCAGGCAGCAAAAAACACCTCTGGGCTGGGTTCATACTGCGCATGGAGAGGGAAGGAGACTGTTGGAGAGACTCAGCTCTTTCCCACCTCTACAGTTGCTCCCCCAAGACCCACCCTGCAAGTGCACAGCCCTTGGAACATATCCAGTCTCCAGGCCTGCCTGCAGGAATATAGCTGGGACTCTGTTAAGAGCACAATAAATCTCTTACCCACAGTTTGGAGAGTCGGGTAGTCTGCCCCTTCCAACCCGGCTGACTTTTTTCTAATTTTGCTAGCTGCTCCCTTCTGATAACTGTCGGTCCTTCCGAAAGCCTGGACAAGTGTTCCAATACACTACCTTGTGAGAGTTTCTAGTTGTCTCTGTTTACATTTTGTACTGGAAATTCACTGATAGGCATTCAAGCATGAAATGCAATGATTGTTTAGAAGGTGTCAAGAAACCCCTCACATTTTGGGAGTGAGTTATCTTTCTGAAGTTTGTCTAGCAGAGAGGCAATGTGGTTCAATGAAGTTTTTCTCCCAATAACCTAAGGTGATGCTGGTGTTGCTTCAAGCTGTAAGCAGTAAGATCTCAGGGCTGTGAAAGCCTCTGAGCCATGAGTGGCACCTGTGTGACACAGACTAGCAAAGCTCCACACCTGCCGGAACCAGCCCCATCTGGTGCCATAGCCCACATCTTCTCCATGTGCAGGGACTGCTCTGACTGAACACCCTCGCAAACTCTGATTGCCCAGAGGACTTGTGACAGTCCCTCATCTCTCTGGTACATATTACCTCTCTAAAACTGGCCTTTATTCTCATTCCCACCTTATTATTATTAGAATGGATAGAATGTTTTTCCTTTCCCTTCATATTTCTTTCCTAAGTTATCTCAATAGTAATTCCATAATCACCCTAAAACAATTCTGTAAAATCTCCTTTAAAATCTATGTAAAAGCTTACTACCAAAAATGATGCCTGGAGCTGGCACTGATGGCAGTACAAGCATCAACAGCAATCCTCCTCTACAGAGCCTTTTCCTGGGAAAAAGGCCTTAGCCTTACTATGCTGCGCCAGCTCCTAGAGTGTTCGCTTCCTCCTGTGGCCATGCATGAGGAGTGCTGAAAGCAATCAGTGATCAAAACAGAACCAAGAGGAAGGAAACATGACTGACTACCATGAATATTAAGAAATTTTTTCTAGCTGTTAAAAGAACCACCAGGTTAATACAGAAAGGCACAGAGCTTATTTCTGACCCGTTTCCATGTCATAGGATATTATAATTCTGTGCTGTTAAGTCATGCTGAAGCTAGATGTGGTTAATGGTGGGGTGAGGCAGCTGGGTGCTTGCTGCAGGAGGACAAGGAGGACAAGGAAACACAACTCCTTCCTGGTAGTAAAGATCTTCAGTTACCACACAGAAAAAGAAAAAAACCCCAAACAACAATCACCTGTTGGTGTTCAGGGTGGAAAAAATATAAAAATCTGGATGAGATGCATGTGGCATGTCTCCTGCCTGGAATTCCTGGGAGGGCTTGTTGGTGGCAGGCCTGGTCGTGTAGTGCTGGTTGGACACAGGGCCAGGGCTCTGTGGTAGCTGTCATGAAGTGTCCTGTCCAGTGAAGTCTCAAATGAAAGACAGGATGGCTCTGAAAAGCCTCATAAAGTCTTTGAAAATTAAGATAATACCAAGGCAGGCCCATACTTGCTGCGAGCATGTGAGATTCAGAATCGCTGCTGCTGAACAGCATTTCCATGCCAGGAACCTGCACCAGCTGCTATGGGTGCAGATCAGTCCTTCAGCTGATCCTACAGCATGAGTTCTGGACTCCTCCAGTTCTTGGACTCCTTCACCTTTGCATCACCAGGATTTCTTAAACACAGTCATTAAAATCACACATACCTGCCACACCTTCCAGCACACGCCTCTGCATTCCTCTCCCTGCTCCAAGACATGCCTTGTTCATGGACTCAGCTCTCAGGGCTCACACTCACTGTGTGATTCACATGGGATCAAGCTGTGTGAAATGTTGGCAAGTTGTGGTCATGACAGATTTAGCCCTGTCCTTGAAAGAACGGATCCAGGGCAGATTATCTTGTCACCTAACCAGTACTTCTGGGAAGTATTTTACAACTTGCATAAGGAAAAAATCTGCTGGAAATACCTGATCTGTAGTGACAACCTCTGAACTTCAGTACACGCAGAAATGTAGTAACATCCATTGTTTGACACACTTTTATCTGTTCTCCAGCCTGTGACCAGAGCTCACAAGCTTTCTCCCAGTCTCTGCTCAGCTCAAAAGGCTTTTCCTGCTGTCTCATATTTGCCGAGTCTCCAGTCCCCGAGTGTTGCCAGTATTTCCAGCTCTCAAAGCTGTTGGGACAGACAGCTCTGTGTGCAGGGATGTGGTACCTGGGAGCTCTGATGAAACAAGCTGAGGGTCCCAGCAACTGACCCTGGAGGGTCAGACGGAAAATTATCCCATCTTCCCCCTTTCTCATCATTGTTCTTACACAGCTCAGCAAATCAAAACTTCAGACTAGCACAACTCCTATTGTTGCTTGCTCTGCAGTCTAGAAAAGAAAAAAAAAAAGAAAATCCAGCTCCTCATTTCTACACAATGAGTGGGAACCAGCAGTGATTGGCAACTTTCTAGACTTGGCCAAGGAAAAGATCTGAGTCCTTGCTTAATACTAAAACATTCAGCTTAGGCTGATTTCATTTCCCATTTTTTTTATTCTGCTCTCAAATATTATGTCTTCATTTTTAGTTTAATCCTTTATTTTTAAGGTTTACATGGCATCAACTGCTTCTCAAATAACTATGCCTATTAACTAGACTTACAAGCTGTTTACCTAAAATGTTACCTGATAATAATTAAAATGATGTTGTGTTCTGGAAAAAAACCCTAAGTGATATCTCAGAAGAGTTTGTGGATTTGTACAGTAGAGGAGGTGTCTCCAGGGTCTGGGTGGGAAAGATGTCTCACAGATTACCTGCAGTTTGCCCCAGTCCCCTTCCTGAACATGCAGGTTGGTGTATAGATAGAGAACTTGATGATGGTAAAAGCGATGTTGCTGACAGCTTCACTTCAGGTGCTGTGCAAAAGAGCTTCATTTGGGAGAGCTGCCCGGGAAGAGGGATGGAATCACACAGTAGGCAGAGGCTGGGCAGAGAAGCCTCTGTTGTCATCAACATGAAGGTGTGCAGGTCAGGGTGTCTGCCAGCCTTCCCAAGGAGGGATGGCCTGGTGGTAGGGAAGGGCTGTTCTCTGGGACTGATCCCAGCCCACACCTGCTTTGAGGTTGTGGATTCCTTTTGTTGGCTCCCTGCAATACTGTTTTCATTTAGTAAACTGACACACCTTGAGAGGTGACATTGCTCTTCTGACCACACACCAGTGCAAGACTTTCCTGCTGTCTGTTTCATTTTCTACTCTGAGCTCTGCAGTCTCACACCCATGCTATGCTGGCATACACAAAACTGCACTTTAAAAGTGGTCGCTCTCTGACCATCACAAAAATCCCTTCTTCCAGTATTTTTACAAGCATCAGTCCCCAGAACACAGGCCTCAACAAAGGGAATATATTCCCTACTGATGTGCCAGACAAAAGTTCATGGCTTTGTCTTGCTGAAAATGAGGTCTTGATTATTCATGCAGTTCCCAATGAGTCACTCCACACCCTTGAATTATTTCTGACAGATGTGAAATACCTTCTGCTGAATTCCTACTCCAAGGAACCTTTTGCATGACTGGTTTATCAGTGAATGTGAGCAGACTCATGATTTACAGTGGTTCATCATCATGGCATGTGTAATAGTGAACACAATGACTAGGGAAACCAGACCCACCTATTTTTTGCCATAGGTTCAGAGCCTCCAAAATCTGCCAGCAGCCGCACAAGAGGTGTTCATGCAGGGCAAGTGTGTGTGCAGAGAAACCAAATTTACCCTGTGGATCTCAAAAATGGATCAGCTGAGGGCACATGAATTCAGTCTCTGGGATGGTATGGAGACTGAAGTGCTAACCTGAAGGCCTATTTCAATCACTTTTCACTTTCTTGCTTTCTCTTTGCTGCCAAGAGTGTTTTTCCCACTGGCTAGGTACCCAGCTGTGGTGCAAGTCATGCATGATCCCTGTCCCTGTGCGAGCCATGGAGACCAGACCTCCCCAGCAGTGAGGGAATGCCCAGCTTGGTGCCCTCAGCCCACGGTGCTGCCCCGACATCCTGCAAGCTGCGAGTGCTCTCTGCTGTGTCTCCCTGCAAGCAGGGTTAGTGCACAGCTCTCCATACACCATCAGGGTCACGCATAAACTTTCATCCACAGCCTGCAGAAGACAGACGAAGGCTGTTTACCAAAGGTTCCAAGGCCTCTCCTGAAATGATGCATCCCCAGGCTGGCCTGAGCACATTTCTTTTTTCCTAAAAAGAAAAGATCTTTCAGGAAACCTTCTCTGAATAAGAACCTCTTCCAAAGCAAGAAGGCAGCTGCAGTGAGGATGCCGGGGGCGTTCCTACAGCTCAGAGCTTCTGCTCGCTGGCGCACCCCCTGTGCACCACGGACAGGAACATGCCCAGGGCAACCCCCCCATAACTCTGGGACAGCGCTAACACCGCGGGGCTTGGTGTGCTCAGACAGAACCGCTGCCCTGGATGTGCCATGCCATGCAGCTCACAGCAAACAGAGCAGTTCCTTACCAAAGGGAGCTCTGAGCAGCTGGCTCCCCTCGGACAGCCTCGGCAGCAATCCCTGTTGGCACACCTGCAGTGAAAGGGGTCGACTTGCTCTCACTGATGCCCCGTTTCAGCAGCATTCCCGAGCAGGTGGCCAGGCCTGGCTCCCTATGAGGTTGAAGATATTACTTCTGCAGTGAGAAATTTTAGGCTGGGATTCCATATTTTTCTCCTGCAGAAGTCTCTGTCACTGCAAAACAAAACAAAAGCACCCAAAGCCATGCTAAGTCATTTTAGTGATTCCAAAATCCATTATTCCTCTAATTAAAAAAACCCCAAACTTGCTCTAGACCTTACAACTGCAAATTTTGTATTTGCAATGGTGAAACTCCCCTCCTTTTTATCTACAGATGGTCATGATGATGCCTTTTTGTTGAAGAATTATTCTTTTTTGTATCAAGTTTTACTTGTTTTAGGGATTTAAATTGTGTGTCTTGCTGAAGAGAATCTGTGAGATACAAATCTGAGCACCTGTGAAGGACGTCAAGATTTGTGCACATGACTAAGTATATGTTTTTAAACATATATTTTACTACTTTAAAGGCATCTACACAGGATGTCAGTGGAGGCTGATCTGTCATCGCTCTGTCTTGTCAGCAGACCCACTGGATTCTGACAGCTGAATAGAGGCCATTAATTAAAACTGCCACGTTTTTTCAGACCTTTGTCATGCTCCATAGATAATTCAATCTTATGCATTTCACGCATTTGCAGCAGGAACATGACTAAATCTTTCCATTTCCCTGCTAAATTCTATGCGACTCTTTCTAAGAAAGAAGATTTATTCCTGCGTCAATAACCCTTTGCCTTTTGAAGAGAGGGTGTCAGTGCAACTTGGTTCTACATTAGGAAGTGCCAGCATTTGTGATGACTCCTCAGAGGGAAGCTGTGCAAAGGTTCTGTCATTGACTCCCCACCCTCAGGAAGGTTGCAGAGGATAATGACACAAGTTTTGCAGGAATAAAGAGCTTTTTTCTTATTTTTTTAAGTAAGAAACTCTTAGAACCACGTTTAGAAAACACCAACTTTGTTTATTTTACATATTTATAATTGTCTCTGGCCATATTATCATTGATGAATTTCCACAGTAGCTTTCAAAGTAATGTTGGTTTGCCTGGATCTTAAAATTGCTAAAAAACACTTAAAGTGTCAAACACAAGAACAGTTGTTTGCTTCTTCTCGGTACTACAGCCTAACACAGATGTGACTCATGAGCCATATTGCAAGAGCTTCTAAAATCAAAGTAAACACAAGTAATGTATAGCCCAGCACAGACATATCCCCTAAGGACACAGAAGTGTGGTGCTTCATTCCCCCTGTTCTATAGGAGCAAATGAGGATATATGATAAGAGGTTAATGCCAACACCTCACTGCCCTAGGTGGTGACAGCAGCTTTGTGTGGACAATCTGTTCCTTCCATGCATTGCTCAGAGGTGGATCCTATTCAGAAACCCCTTCCCTGCCCTAACAGAACAGAGGGCTATATCACCTTCAGGTGGAACCCTGTTCAGCTGGCATGTCACAGATTTGCCTCTGGGGCCAACCTGAGCTGCAACAGAGCACAGAGAAGGCAGGCTTCAGGTGACAGCACATGCAGTGTCCACACTTGTGAGGTTGTTGGCTGCAGACCTCCATGTGGAAGTCACACCAGTAATGAATATGTTCCAAAGGGAATTAAGGTGGCACTTCCCATGTGGACTCCCCTGCCTGCAGGGAAGCAGCTATGGAGGCAGGTATCTGGTGTCTCAGATGTTCGAGAGGATTCTCCCACAGCTCACCTGGACTCAGGTGATGGGTTTAGAGAGTCCATTGCCTATCACAATTTATCCTTTGAGGCATCGTCTGCAGAAAATAACAGAAAAGCCAGATCCATTCTCATGGGCCTGCCCAGGGAATGAGGGACTCTGGGTCACCACTGGGCCATCTCTAGTGTCAGAGTCAGTCTACCTGAGGAGTTTGCTTTTCTTTTTCATGGAATGGTGGCACCTCATAAGATCACTTGTTGTTAGCTTGTGCACAGCACAGTGCAGTGTAAGGAATAAGCATAATGCTGAATTACAAAGTGGTGTAAGAGCATCTGCCAGCGTCTGCAAATATGTGAGGTCAGCGGGTTTACATTACTTCGGGTCAGAGAACAGAACAAGTGTGATCTTATCCCCAGTTTCTCCACATTACATTCACTGTGAGGCATGAGGACACATCATTCCTGCTCTGGGAGGAAGGGACTGAGGGCTTGTCTGCACCGCCTGGGAGAACAAACTGGAAGGAACAAACAGGAACAAGCAATCTCCAGGTAAGAATGCAGAGGAGAACACACACACTGGTTTTCCCACAGCATGAAATAGCCAAGCTCACAGCATGTACTGCCAAAACCACACAAATGTTCCCTAGTGAAACCACACCGTATTTATGAGGGACTGCAAGATCTTAGTGCCCATCCTCATATGGTGCCTGCCCACCTGGGGAGCAGAAGAGGTCTTCTGTTTAAAGTGATGGATCCAACCTGGTGTCCAGCCCTGACAGGCTGTGAGGGAGAGGAGAGAGAAATGGTATTTTCTCACTTGTTATTCTGTGTAGTCATGTATTAATTCTTAAACTCAACTCTTTTAATTATTTTTATAACCCTTACTGATGTCACTCTGAATATTACTGTTATCCTTATAAATACACAATCCCCTTTCTGTAGAAATTTTAGCCATCCAGCTAACATGCCCTATGACTTTGAAATCAGTACAGAAAATTCATCAACAGAATTGAAAATAAAACTAAACTTAGGATGAAAGATACACCTTATACCGACAAGGCTTATAAGTGTAGTCTGGTCCAAGGTGTAAGTGCATGTCCCCAAAATTAATATAATTCTGAAGGGTTTCATATGTTTGTCAGACAGAACCAGACAATTTTAGAGGCATATATATGTGTGCAAAACAAAGTTATGGTTACGAAGGCACATCCTGGGCCAAAGAAAGCAAATATTGTGTCATACGGAGATTTCCATTAAGGATGGGAATTGCTCAGAATTGGCATGGATCAAGCATACCTTTAAATGCTATTCACTGGACAATATCCAAAGGATCAGACTCCATCTTGCACACCTTTGCTCACTGTAAACTACACAGTACCTAGATAAGTGCTGAATACATAATAACCAGATTTTTGTATTGATGGTCAGACCCAAACACCCACAAGTGACTACAGCTATTGAGTAACAAATAAAGAAGTCCATTTCTGAAGGCCTACTTGGATAACACAATTATTCTTTTCGATGCATAAAACTTGAGTAGGGCTCTGGGAATTAGTAACATAAAAATAACATCAGTGATGAATTTAAAATGTTCCCCAGACAAGGAATTAAGGAAGTCTTGAGAGAGGTCTTGTGATGAACTTGATAAATCTTTCTACAGTTTTTAATTCTGAGTATTCATTTTTTCATAATCTCTAGTGGCTTCTTGGCAACTGCTGTGGGCTTTTGGAAAACCCATCCAGGCAGCACACAGCTCCTGCCACAGGCCAGGATCCCAAAACTGCACGTGGGGCATCCATCATCCTGACCTGCCTATGCTGTTGCTACTTTATAACTGCAGATCTCAAACAATGAGCAATGCTTGATAGTCATCAACCTGATTTCAAAAATGGAGTAACTGTGATGTAATGAGATGAAGAAACTCACTCGATACCACTGAATCAATTACTGACCATACAAGGATTAGACACTTTTCCTCATTCCTGGTGCCATTTGTAACCCACAGCACAAGAACACTACATCCACTCCTTATGGCCATTCCCCATGCTTCAACAGACCATGGCATTGAAGGACTGGGCAATAAATCTTCTTCACTTTTCACAGGTTTTTTTAAATGAACTTCTGTTATGAGAGAAAAGAGGGCTTCAGCAGCTGCAGGGAAGAGCCTACGCTGTGTATTCTTTCACCATGTAGTTCCTCTCACATTCTGCCTCTCCATTCCCTCACTGCCTCTCTGTTCCCTCACTGTACTCCTGAAGAACCCTGAGTCCAGTCAAGTGTTAAGGCCTGCAGTGACATTGCCATGGATCAGATTCTGACCATTTTAATCATCAAAACCTTTTGTTAGTATATGAACCAGCATTTGTCTAGTGAGATTCCTTACAGACCAAAACATCACCGTGCTATATGATACCCAGCTTTGTCTGCTCTGAACTTGCAGATCCCCAAAAGTCTTAATTTACCATGTGTTATTCCCTATAAACATAACTTCAAAAAAGAAGGATTGTCCTGAAGTCATGATCCTACCAGAAGCACCCTGTCATAAAGCTTTTTCTTTTACAGCTGAGTGGGCCAGTGCTAGTAACACCTGCAGAGGAGTGTGCCCAGGTGGAGCAAGGGCGAGCAGACACTGCCAGGGTGTGGGATTCATTTCAGTATTTCAGCAAGAGGAGTTTGAAAAGTGTTAAGTCTAAGGATTTACAAAGCGAAAAGAGGGTTACAGGGTTCCTACCTGTGTGCAGCTGTCTATGAGACATGGGAGGAAGCAATCCACAGTCCACGTTCTCCAGGGAAGAGCCATACGGACAGGCCACTCGGGGTTCTCTGTACAGAATGCAGGTCCCTGTCAGGTTCCTGTCACTGGCTCTACTTCACATCCTGCAGCTTGTCTTTTGGAGCAAAATTACAGATCTACCCAGTTCTACCTAGACTGGTTTTGGCTATGCTGATGTAACTTAAATGCACACTCTGATGTCAAACTCCTGGCAATGCGTGGCAGACAGCAGGCTCTGGCTTGCAGTTCTCCAAGTGCAGTGCACGAGAGCTTTGACGACCACCAGCTCTGGGAAGCCACTGCAGCTCCATGGCAGCCAGCAACACTGATTATCCATGGAGAATCTTACGCTGTGAAGCCAGCACATTCCTTGCTGCTATGCACACAAAGGGGGAAGCAGGAAGGAGAAAGCAAATGCGATAGGGAAAGATATAAACAGAAAATGTGTGAGGAAACTGAAAGCATCTCCCTTCCCCTTGCACAACCTCAGCTCCAGCTTTCCAAGTTTCTGCTCTGCATCACCTCTTCTACATGCAGAAGAGAACCTTGTTTCCCTTTTCTGAGAAAACATAAAGAAGTACAGGCTCAAAAATCCTTTAATCATTTAGCACTCAAAATCACTTTTCACCCCATATCCTACATGATACCAATTAATCTGCAAAAACAGAGATGCAGGAACAACAGACTAGTACAACATGCATCATACACTGCAATATATGCTCAAGAGACCTTTCACAGTGCACTGCTCAGTGTTCACAGGAGTAGGCAGGAAATCAAGAAACCCTAGATTTCAATTTTACTTTGGGCACTGACTTGGTCTGAAGCTTTGAGTGAATAATTTCCAATCTAGGTTTCAGTTTTACTACCGGAAAAAAATTAGGAGGTATTATTTATAAAGCTTGGAGAAATTCCAGGAAATTTGCCTAAAATCCACCTGTTAATTGCATTTCAACAGAAACTGAGATGTGTCTGTGTATCCTTCACAGAAGGAGCACTCCAGAAAGAGTTCACGGTACAGTAGAGCTGGCATATTTCACTTAACAGTGGGGTGAATGATGGTGTGGAAGGCCTGGTTTTGGGAAGCATACTGGCAGAACACAGGTATTTCCTTAGGCATTATGCTCTAGCAAAAGACATTTGATTATGTCAGTGTTCTTGAAAAGAGCAATTTCAAATACATTCTGTGTGCACTGCCATGCTAATCTGAACAGCATGCCTGCATGCATGTTTTACCTTTAAAAAAAAGGTAAATTTTCTTTCTTTCATTACCTTTCTGCTGCTTGTGTGTACATTGGTATTGCTTAACCTTCACGTTCTTATAAAGTTCACCATGAGCCTTCCCACATGCTAAATCTATCCTACTACATATTTACTTACTATTATAAAAGTCTTTTACCACATGAGTAAACACAGAAATATTTACACAGGTTAACCATGATATTGGTCTACACAGAATAAAACTACAGTTCCACTGTGCTGTTCTGTATTTCAGCACCATGCTTCCACATCATCTTTCTTCCTCCAGCTTGTTCTGACCTATGTGTACTCTCAAAGACCTCGCTGATGTGATCCCCTGCCAGCCAGAGTGGGCTGTGACTGGGCAGGCTCACCCCGACTGCCACCTCTGAGTCAGTGAGGGACAGTGTCACCATCACACCACAAAGGAGGCCCTGGCTGTCTCACTGCAGGAGCTGCTTCTCCCCCTCAGCCAGGTGGAGGAGAGCAGGAGCATGCCCATCACCTCTGTCTCCCCCTCTCGACAGTGACATTTTCTCAAAGCCTACATCCTTTCCTTCAGCGAACTTCCACTCCTAGCTCACAGCTCGTGCCCAGCTGGTTTTGCACTGGTTCACACAGGCCAGCATTCAATCAGCGTTGCTAGCAGAGAGGGCTATCAGGGAAAGGCTACACAACTCACAGGCAAACGTCCCCACCACAGAGTCTGAGACTTAGGGGACTGCTGCAGACCTGCTTTCAGAATTGTGTTCCATCCCCTGCACAGCGCTGTGCCACCCACCAGTCTGTAACAGGACAACGTTGACCTCACCTATCGGCTCTGCCCTTTGTTACTGGCACCAGATAAGAAGGGAAAAAATCAGCTTCGAGATAGGTGGAGAAATGTCCTGAAACTTAAAAAACCCAGCACATCTTTGATCTAGACAGTGCTCAACTCATAGTAAGATCTATAATCTTCTAAGTGCCTTGCTGAGGGGAAACGGTGAGAAACTGAGTGGTTTTTGTATGGGCAACGTAGCACAACCAAAGGGGCTAAAGCTGAAAGACCAAGAAAATCAGAAAAAAACCTTTTCCCTTTTTCTTCAACTAATCTTTTTGTTGTATGACTGCATCATTTAAAAACTGTGTATGACTTAACACAGAATAAATGCCAAAACCTACTATACAGGAGGCACCGCCATAAAACTGCTTACCAGCTGAATTAGTCATAATGTCCACTGGTACGTGCTGCTGGAGTGAGTTATCTGTAGAGTGAGGATCAGCCAGGACAAACACGATTGTCCACAGAAGGAAATCCACACCACTCGTGGTCTTCGATCATCAAACCTTGTCTGTCTAATATTTTAGTAGAGCAGATTTTTTTCCCCCTGTTTTCAAACATGATATAAAAACTGAAAAACTAGTGAAAAATAGAGGTCAAATTTGTTCTGACCTGGAACAGGGTTGTTCAAGAGATATAACAACTCCAAAAGTATTTTAAAGCCATTCCAAGGGGGACCACAATTATTTATGTTAATTGAAATTGTTATTGTCTCTGAAGAACAGGTGAGAAAAGATGAACAAAAAGAGGTGAATAGAAAAATGTAAGATTTACTAATTCAGAGAGAAATAATTCATATACTTTCACAGAGTAAATCTCCGTGGAGATGCCGGATAATATACTCCATAATAAATGCCAAGTATCTCATTTTGTTGGTGTGGCTCAGTCTTAAACGAATGCAGATTTTCTTCATAGGTTTGTCACCACAAGAAGTAATAGGAACTCCTGCAGTTCACTGCAGTTAGAGAGGGATTCACCTCCAGATTTTCTACAATTCTGCTAAACCATGTTTGGTTTTAATATAAATGCATCTGACACATTTTCCTAGTATCTGACTGAGTATCAAGAGAACCAGTCACAACAACCTGATGCCTGCAGCTCCAGGCAGATTCAGTGATATTTAATCCCTGCACCATCCCCTGCCAGACCCAAACCACAGCACAATGCCGCAGCATGGGAACGGAGTGAGAATCCATGATCCCCCCTTCAGCGCCAGCAACTGGTCCTGCCTGTGTAGTGTTTGAACGCTCTGGCTGTTTGTACATCTTAACTTGGGATCCAATTGGAAACTGCTTGAGAATTCCACAGGAATTGCTCTCAATCCAGGTTAAATTAAATCATCAGCAATGCCTGCACTTGACCGGCATTTTAATGGATCTATGCATCAGAGAGTGGAAGGTGGTTAGAAACAGCTTCCTCATGGTAACAGACATTGCTCAAACTTGATAAGTGTTTGCTGACACCTATTTCCAAACTGGATTTTTATAGGAATTCTGCTTAAACAAGGGTTTCAAGCTCAATTCCTGTATCTCATATATGCCTGCCAGTACTAATTTCAGTTACCCAATTCTAGACATTTTAAAGAAAGAACAGTATAATGTTAAGACTGAATTCCACATGATATTTGCAAGCCACAGTGTACCTTTCATTGTATCACAGACTAAACAACCATGTGATATTTGAACTTTTTGATGTTGCAGAACTACCTTTTTGTAGCATCAATAAAGGTTTTTCCTAGCCAAAACTTGTTTCCTTTTTATGGCTTTGCATGTCATGCTACAGCAAAACAGCTACTTCCTTTTTGGAAAAGGAAGGACAGCAATTCATTTTGTTATGCATCAATATGCTACTAATAAAATGGCCTAGCCCTTAACTTTGTTTATTACAGCATGGCAACCACTAAGGAAAAATATACTCAGTGATGGAGATTTGGCAAGCCAGAAACCCAGTTTTGTTTTCCATGTTCTCAGCACATTGCTATTTACCTTTTGCAACCATTAATGTAAGGTGAATTCCATTGATTATAATAGTCTCTGTGCCTGCGACTCACTGCTTGATGAAGTAAAACCCTGTCAAGCAGAAGGGGACACAATAGGTGCTTGTCAGAGTCAACTGAGACAAGATGTCTGCCTTTCTGCAGTGAACAGCTTGGTCTGACACTAATGAGCTCTGAGGGTGACTCCACACTTTTCTTAGTGGGATGACTCTCATGAGCAGGGAAGAGATAGTTCTTTCTGACAAATATTTTCTCCATTCTCTCATGTAATGTACTTGCTGATAATCACAAAAGCTAGTGCCAAATGGACTCTCATTCTCCTGTCTTGTGACACCAGTTACAAAAAAAAAGCCAGTTACCACTTCTCCAACCAGCATTTTATATATAAATCTGGTTTAGAACAACTACAAGTGCTAATGGGTGGGGGAACTGAGAGAGAACTAACTTAGGATCCAGTTCTGGTAGTGTAAAGGTGTAGTACTGGGGGTTTATGGGATACTTCTCAAAATGCTGTGCCAGACGGTGCTCTTGTGCTCACCTTTTCATTGGGCTCCAAGAGGAGACCATCTAACTGAGATAATCTGAGATCCACAGCAACTGTTCTGGGAACGGTAGTAACTGACAGAAGTAGGTTTTTTACTGCATCAGAGACAAAAGGAACAGCAGCAGTGGCAGTTAAAGCAGGGCAGGTGTTCAAGAACGGGCAGACTCCCCCAGATGCAACCTACCTGAACCTGGGTGCTCGAGAATCCTTGACGTTGTCTGAGCAGTGCACGCCTTGTGCCAAAGCCAGTGCAGTTACACCAACCTCCTGATTCTGAGACCACTGCCCGTCTGTACTTCAGGGCCTCTCCACTGATGCCACAAGGACATTTGGTCAGCTGCAGCACTGGGAGACAGGACATGTGTGTCTGGGTGGCCAGCTGTGCACTGCACAGGTCAGTGCCACTAATGGGAACGCAACCACAAGATTTCGCTGAGGTAAAGCCAAAGCCCAACTCCACTCTTCCTGTGTCTGGTTTGTATGTACTACATTTTGTTCACATCCCTCCCCACCCCAACCTGGCAGCTGCCACACCACACTGGCTGCAGAGCAACGCTGATGCTGAGCAGCCCATCCACAAGTTCCCTTCAGGTGCTGTCAGGTTCATGCAAACATCAACAAGTGGGGCTGTGGTTGGAAAAACACACAACAACCCCCCTTTCCTTCCTTTGGAGGGAGTCACAATGCCCTGACTAGTCCCCACAGAGACCACAGCTCGTCTTGGAGACAACTCCATGTTGAGAGCCTTTAATGACTTTCAGATGTCTTAACAGAATACAAGTCCCTGAAGAGAAAATCCCTACAGTCTTACAGAATTTACAAGCTAATTTTTATCCATATGGAATAATTTATAGTGCAAGCCTCCTCCAAATGACAGTGCTGAGTATATCGCCTCTTTGCAATGCATTACTAAAGAGTTCCCACACTATTTAACACCTGCAGGACAATTCCATTGATCAAACTTCTCATGGAGAATCTGTTAGGGCTTGCCATGAAACAGGTAATTACTGTGTGAATCCTAGTAGTGTTTTTTAAGTATTGTGGTATTTTCCATTTAGCTCAGAAGTTTTTATCACTTCCATCAGTTTACTCCAACAAGTGTCAGAATATTCACTTCCTCAAACGTTCTGTTTCTCCGTTTTTCTAAGGCTCCAAAAACAGATCTCTGAAAGTGGCTTGAATTTGCAAACCCAGCTACACACTGAGATCACTTCTTCAGCATTAATGGAGGACAACAGGATGAGCTGAGCTTGTTCTTTTGTAATGAAAGTGCTCCATGATAAAGTAATAATAACAATACAAAATGCAGATCCTCATAAACAACTATTGCTTGTCTAGTCCCAACACTCTTAGTTTGCTCAACAATCTCTCCCTTTAATTGACGATTCTATTTCAGCAGATTTCAGCAGAACTACTTATATAAGTTTTAAAACAAAATTAACAGCAGAAAAGCTGAGACTTATGAGAACAGAATTTAGATTTATATTTGCCACATCATTTTAGTGTCTGACAGCATGAATGTTTCAGTAGATGCAGTCACAGACTTTGATAGCAGCTGTATAGTTGAATGAGAAAAGCAAGAATCAGCCACAGAAGTATTACTTTTTTTGTATATATTTTGCATACAGATTCCATGTGGGGACAGAGAATCCATCAATCCACTATCCACTACAAACCCCATGTTTGCGCTTTTGTAGAAAAGTTGCAGCAGTGCAGACTGTAAGCTTTATGTAGCATGTTTATACGAAAAAGGCCAGGGAACCAGTTTTGGCTGATCGCTGTCCCATGTCCCACATGATGTGGTAGCAATAGATCTGTCAAAAATTACTCAGAACATAAATATGTACAAGTTTACCCACACCTTTATTTATCCAGCTTTGATCTCTGCTCTTGAATTCCTGCTTCGCCTGTAAAAGGGGAAGAAAGGGCATTGCACTTGTGGAAGTGAAACGTGAGAGGTGCAGGCACACATTCACCTTTGAACCTGAGGATGTCACATACTTGAAGCCAAGGGGATGTTGTCTCAGCTAGTTAGTGAGCACAGACACCACCACTCCAAACAATCAGGACTCCCTGGAAAGTCTTTTGAAATAGGCCATCTAATTATTATTATTATTATTATTATTATTATTATTATTATTATTATTATTTTATGGAGTTGCAATGGCTTTAATGTCTGGTCTGTAACTGCTCTCTCATCTTAAAAATAGACCATCTTTCCTCTCCACACTTCCTCTCACTCTTATGCCCCAAGCATTACATAAGGCCTTGCAGTTTAGGAACTCAGTCCTGAAAATGGATCTATAACCATAGATCAAGTCGTGCCACGTACTACTTATTAAAAGTATCTGACAAGCTCTCTGAAGTTTGTGTGCATTTCCTTTTTGCTTAGACAACATATTAAAAACAAATGCCCTGCCATTATTCATGCTTTTAACACTGAGCGGTAGTTGATAAAGCTGGTAAAAAGTCTGAATTCTGGTTTATACACAGAGCAAAGTGATTACTTCTGTTCAAACAAGAGTTTTTCAAGAAAAAGAGCAATCTAGCAACCTAGATTCTAGGAAGTCCAGCAATGAATTATTGAAATGTCCATTAAAATACACCCATGTCAAACAGAAAGATTTCAGACACACAAAGTCTATCAAAGAGATGTGGATTTTCTCCACTAGTGATATCAGTTTTTACTCAATATGAGTTTGAAATATATGAGAGAATATGCTGCTGAACGCCACGTGAGCTTTCTGAAACTGTTCACATTGCTCTCTTAACTAGGTTAGATGAAACCTGATCTGGATTCCACTTGATCATAAGACTGGAATGCTGAAAATGCCATAATCTATTTATACATCAAATTGAAGAAACATTGCATGTCTTTAAATTTCACTGTATTCCAGTGTATTAGCTAAATAGTGACAATTTACAGACTGTTTCATGTTCAAACTGAGAAAGAAAAGACAGACAAACCTGTTTTATTTATCCTAAAGCCAGGATTGATTACCAGGCTTTAAAACTATGGCCGAAACCCAGGTCTGCTCTGTGCCTTCCCTAAGAGCCTTGTTCCTGCAGCAGTAATTCATCACTAGTGCCGAAACATGGTAGTTGCCTTATTACTTCCAAATCCACACCTCTTTTTCAGCATCAAGAACAATCCCAGACTGGATCTGCAGTTCAAATTTTGTTCATCCTTCTCTTCCCTCTGCCTCTAAACCACAAATGGTTCAAAATACAGCAGAGAGCAAGGCTGAGAACAAGTGTGTAAATAAGAACAGCCAAATCACACAGATGAAAACCACACAGGGGCTTATACAGCCCAGAAGGTAATGGCAGTAACTCATCTACCAACAGACCACCTCATACCACACTAGTGAAACAGCAGTCTCCAGTTCCACAGAACACTGTCATTTCCCTCAATTATTCACAGAACCCTTCAGGTGTGCACAATGGTCTTTGACACAGTATTCTGACTAGAAGAACTGCTCCTATTTGAGAACCACAACCAGGTGCAGCACAAGATCTACAGAAAAAGTAAAGGAACCCATCATGAAACAGACCATAATATGCTAAAGACTCGTCCGTTGATCTGTACATGTGTGCATCCTAGATTTTAACATCTCTCAGTGAAGTAAAACACAGCTCCCACTGACATTTGAGGGGTTTTGCTATTGACTTGAAAGAGGTCAGGATCAGGCAAACAGCTGATGGTATTTTGTAACATTTATTCATTTCTACCTGCTCTTTCAGTGTGTTTTGAAGTTTGCGACAGTTTCCATTTGTTCTCAGTTATTGGTCCTATAAATTTTTTTTCGTTAGTTGTTGGATTTAGTGCCTATTATTTTCCCTGTAGAAGACAACAAACACTGTAAAGACAAAAAGAGCAATTTTGTTAGTCAGGAGAGAGGAAAATTCTGTGCTCTTTGTCACATGAGACTTTAAGAAGAGCCTGAAGCTAAATACTGCAGCTATTATTCATGGCTCTCTGGATAGTTAGTGGCCTTTATAAATGCAAAAATCCTACTTAGACATTCAAATAACTAATTTACCCTTTTCTGTGCCCTTCTTCCCTCCAGCAGTTTGTAACCAGGTATTTGTCTTCCAGGTCTTGCGTCTTACAGCTTGAAATTCAAAAGAACTTGAAATTCAAATTACCATTTGGTGTAATTTAGAGGAGTTTTAAAAACAAGAATAATTTGAGTAAATGTCTTACTGTCTAGCACCAAGAGTTTCATTAAAAAGGAAAATGTACAGTTTACAGTGAAGGAAAGGAATTTCTGATACTACTGTGTATTTTAAAATTTAGAATGTTAACGCAGGATTTGATGCAAGAGTTATCAGAAAGGGAGTGCAGTCTTAGAATACCAAATTTTTAGTAACTCCTAAATTTCTGTTCAACTTTGAAAAGACCCTAGTGATAAATAAACTGCTTATGACTTGTCCATTACTATGCCAGTATTGTTACTATTGCTAAGACAGTATAACGTGGCCTGACCAAAATTTAGGTCTCGGTACTCAACACACAAAAAAGGTAGGTAAAGCCCTCAATAGTTCTCTGTGTCTGCAGATAAGGCAGATGATAGATGGGAGAGAAAAAAATGAAGATCAAAGAATCAAAAATGACTTGTACAAGGCCACATTGCAGATCAATACCAACTGAGGGGTAAGACTGAAGCTAAAAAACCAACTCCCCAAACTTTTCCTACTGACTTCCCCAGAAACAGTTTCAATCTGGACTCCGGACACTTGGGTACCCTACAAGTTGGATCACATGGCATCCTCAGGCTAGCTTTTAGTTTTCAGTAATAATCACCAATGTTATTAAAGGCTGAGATATCTGAACCCACATGTTCTAGATACTAATAAACTGACTCCTTTTGATATTCCTATAGCCTTCTTTTAAAAAACATTGTATTTTTAATGTTTACATTAGGGTTTTCCAAAATTTTAAATGTACAGATACATATACCTATTGCTATACATCTTTATACACCCATGTATTCACCTCTGGATGTGAGCACCTATGTGACTGTGTATGCTCCATAAGCATTTAGGGGGTTAGAGCACAGCTCTTATCCCTGTCGAATGACACCCAGGTTTCAGCCACCACCAACAGGAAGTACCACCTCTTGACCATTTAAAATCATAGAAATAAACAAACAATATTTTAGTGCCATTTTCACTGGATACATACATGTATCACACTCCAGAAGAGTTTCTTTTTTAGTCTTCTGTCATCTGTGGGAGCACTTCTGCCCTCAGTTTCGGAGGCTGAGAGATTGTGTGAGAGATATGTGTCTTTAAATGACAAAATACATAAATTCACCTGCAGTCCCCAGACAGAAGAACCACAAGTGTGGAAAGCCACTAAGGGGCCTCACTGGCACTGAAACCTGTATGGGGATCCTCGTAGTGAAGTGTGTAATGGTGAAGGTGACAGAGAGAGTGGGGAAGAATTACCCAAACCTCTGTTGGGTGACACAGCAGCACTGAAAATGAGCCTGCTGTCCTTCCGCTGCCTGCTCCATCTGTCCTGTCCAGGTCTTAAAATCCAGGCACAGGCACATGGATACCAGGAGCATCCCACACCGCTGGCGCTCACGCACACACACAAACAGGAGGCACGTGGGAATTCCTTTTAACTAACTGTGGCAAATGTTTTTCTTGAAGGAAAAAAGGAATATGTACATGAATGTGAAAATATCAGTATGTTTGTGCCCAACATACTAGAATATTGTTCAGCACTAACTCAATCTTGCAAAAATATTATCGGTGTAACACTGCCAAGGCCATTGTGTGGTTTATTGCGTGGATCTTGGCTAACCTGGCCATGGACTGTAGCAATTTTTGTACTTGACTTTTCAGAAACCTTTCTGGCTTGTTAGTGAATCAGTTAGTGAATCAGTTCACCTTCTTCATTCTTGTTCCTTATTCTTACACTATTTTACCTTTTATTAATTTCTGTTTCTACTTTGCTAGATCATGCTAAATGTCCATTCCTCATTACACTGAGCCAGCGAGGCCAAGAAGGCCAGTGACAGCCTGGCCTGTATCAGGAATATTGTGGCAGTAGAACCAGGGCAGTGATTGTCTCCCTGTGCTGGGCACAGCTGAGCCACCTCGTTGTGTCCAGTTCTGGACCCCTCACTTCAGGAAGGACACTGAGGGACTAGAGCATGTCCAGGGAAAGGAATGGAGCTGGGGAAGGGTCTGGAGCAGCAGGAGCGGCTGAGGGAGCTGGGAAAGGGGCTCAGCCTGGAGCAGAGGAGGCTCAGGGGGGCCCTTCTGGCTCTGCACAAGTCCCTGACGAGGGGGCAGCCAGGGTGGGTCGGGCTCTGCTCCCAGGGAACGGGGACAGGAGGAGAGGGAACGGCCTCCGGCTGTGCCAGTGAAGGTTCGGGTTGGACATTAGGAGGAATTTCTTCCTGGAAAGGGTGGTCAGGCCTTGGCAGGGGCTGCCCAGGGAGGTGGTGGAGTTCCCATCGTTGGCGGTGTCCAAGAAGGAACTGGACGTGGCACTCAGTGCTCTGGGATGCGTGACAAGGTGGAGAGTGGTCACAGTTTGGTCTCAGAGGTCTTTTCCAACCTAAATGACTCCGTGATCCCGTGATTCTGTGACTCTGTCATGCTCCTGGCTTTAGTGCTGCTTTAACAGCTGCGAGAGCGGCGGGCGCGGCCCGAGCCGGCGGCAGTGCCCAGCCCCGCCGGAGGGGCGCGCTCTCTCGCAGTCGCCCGCGCTCCGGCGGGGCCGCGCACTCGCCTCCGGCCAGGGCTGCGCGCGGCCGGGCGCGACCAACCCCCGGGGGGAGGACTCGGCGTGCGCCGCCATATCCCAACTGTCCCCCGCAGGCCGCGCTCACCCGCCACCCCCGCGCCGCGCTGCTCTGCGCCGGTCCGTGACGTCACCGCGCTGGGGGCGTGGCCGCGGCGCTCTCAGGGTGCAGGGCACAAGTTGAGCCCCATCTTGGACGAAAGGAGCAGGGGCCCGACCGCGCTCCGGGAGCTCCGGGGCCGGCGCAGTGCAGCGGGTCCGCCTGCCCGCCGCCC
>WBMZ01011422.1:0-118090 GCA_013400975.1 Atrichornis clamosus
CGCCGCCCCGGCCCGCCCGGCCCGCCGGCCGTACCGCTGAGGGGCCGCCTCATCTTCCTCACCTCTGCTGCCCGTCAGCTACCTACGGCCAGTTTTGAGGACCGGGTTGTAGTGGCACTAGCGTGTCATACGACAGCCTCTCCGCTTGCCGTGCAGCTGCGGGCAGGAGCCGTTTAGTAACACCTGGAAGAGTTCGGGCCAGAGCTGCACCCCTGCGGACAGGCCGTACCCTCACCAGGCACATACATGCTCGCTCAACCCCTTCTGCAATGAGGAAGGAGTACATTGCTGTCAAAAAGCCTCCCCTTACATCTTGTGATGCATGCTCCTCTCAACTTCATTCCCTAACTGGAACACAAGACACATTTCCATAACCTGTCAATCAGAATCAATCAGGTTGGAGAAGATCTCTGAGATCGAGTCCAACCTGTAACCAAACACCACCATGTCAACTAGACCATGGCACTGAATGCACATCCAGTCTTTCCTTAAACACCTCCAGGGACGCTGACTCCCCCACCTCCCTGGGCAGCCCATTCCAATGTCTAATCACTCTGCGCAAAAATTCCTCCGAATGTCCAGCCTAAAACTCCCCTGGCTCAGCTTAAGACTAGGTTCTCTTGTCCTGTCACTGGTTGCCTGTGAGAAGAGACCGACCCCCACCTGTCTACAACCTCCCTTCAGGGAGCTGTAGAGAGTGATAAGGTTCCCTCTGAGCCTCCTTTTCTCCAGGCTGAACAACCCCAACTCCCTCAGCTGCTCCTCACAGGACTTGTGCTCCAGACCCTTCACCACCTCCATTGTCCTTCTTTCAACACACTCCAGCACCTCCATGTCCTTTCTGAATTGGAGGGTCCAGAACTGGACACAGTACTCCTTGTGTGCCCTCACCAGTGCCCAGTATAGGGGAAAGTGCTGAATACAAAGGGAAATCAGAGGCAGCCTGTGGGTTTTACTATCCTAGTAAAGCTCTGAAACCCAGCATTTGGGAAACTTAAATCGCATTTGCAGTCTAAGGGCCCGATCCTAACCCTGCTTGGCTTCAGTGGGAGTGGGAGTGAGCCTTGTTTTAGAGAACAACATTTTTCAGTATCTGATGACCAGGAAGAAACCCACGTTATTGTGTGCCATTCTGCTTACATGGGAAAATCATGGCTGGTTCATTAAGTGGTACCTTTTAGTTGTAAAGTATTCCCCTGTGTGTGTGTGAAGCACGTAAGTAGATCTGCATGTGTATAGAATAAAGTTTAACTCTCTAAAAAGCTTGCAGCATGTATTTAAGAGCTGAAAAGGAAAGCTTAGTGCAGAAGGTATTTTAGCTAAGAATTAAAGCCAGTTTATAGCAGTATCAAGCTGCCAAATGATTTCTAAAACTGTGCTCAGCTAATCTGCACAATAATACTGTTTCAAGCAGAATTCTTACAATTCATGTTCAACATAGTCAGAGAAGCTCGAGGAGATTTAATGATAAGGATTTCACAACTTTGAAATGATGAATTTAATTTTTTATTTAAAATAAGGCTTTTATTTGGATACTTATATTTAGCTTCTGTTAGTTTTTCAATGGTATTTTAACTCTTGATAGCTAATTCCCACATAGAAGTCAGCTTGGGAACTAGTTTCCAGAAGGGAGTTTGAGATGGAGGAGTGATTTCTGACTCCTGAGGGATGTGGCTGTGGGAATTTCCTCTGCCTGCCAGGACAGCAGTCACCAGCTGCTGCCCTTCCTTCCTGTGGTCCCAGTGTGACACCCCAGAGTGACCATCTCACCCCCGGTGGGCTCCAGCCCACTCACCCTGACTACTTGCAGCAATGGGAGTTCAGAGGTGAAGCAAGGTGGACAGGTGCCTCCTTAGCAGTTCCCAAAAAGCAGGATCTTCTAGTTTGTTGAGAGATTAAATAGGAAGATCTCAGGCTGTAAAAGCATTTTGTACACCTCAGTTTCTTAGCCAGCACAGAATAAAGGGTCCAGTGTGATTTCTCCTTACTTTTTGGATGTTGGGTTACGTGATAAAAAGTGTAAGCCCTGTTAACACAAAGATGCAAGGAAACAAAGACAGGCAGGGAAACCTCAGTAACTTCATCAGGGAAAATGGAGCACACAAAATTGACTGCTCCAAAGCACATCAGAGAAACTGATTAAACCTTGTTACCTTGTTACAGGTGTGAAGCCTGCCAAGAAACTGTCTCCCAGATGCCTTGCAAACTGCAGTAGTTATTGCCTGTGGTATAGGACGCATAAAGAGATGCAATGGGAACAGCATTTTGGGACACATGCAAGACTTACTATACAGTGTTTAGGACAAAGACCACAGGAAGGCAGAAAGAAAGTTTGAGGTGGATTGAAGAGGAAAAAACATGGGACAGTAAAGGAAAAAGGGGATGAAAGGGGCTGGCCAGGTCTAGCTGAGCCCTGTGTTTGATCACCACAGCCTATCCTATATTCTAATTAAATCGTGTTTCCATCTACCTTATGTGTAGGTGCACTGTCAGTTCTAAGTGCTGTGTATGAACACCAGCAAACTCCCAACTAGATCAGCCAACAAACAAGCAGTCTGAGAATGTGTAACTGAATGGGACCACAGACATCAGGTGAACAATACACATTCACTCTACCCTCACACGAACTGCCTTCATATCACCAGGGGAGATTTCTGGTTTTGCCCCTCAAAGCAAGATGTGATTTCAGCTCTGTGAAATCTGTTCTTCTCTGGGAATCTGTTCCAGTACTCAGACATCCACAGTAAAGTTGTTCCATATATTCAGGTGGAACTTCCAGTGCAGCAGATTCTGCCTGTTGCCTCTCATCCTATTGCTTGGGACAACCAAGGAGAGCCTAGCTCCACGCTCTTGGCACCTTCCCTTCAGATGCATGAGTACAGATACACTGATGAAATCCCCTCCCAACCTTCTCTTCTCCAGGCTGAACAGGCCCAGCTCCCTCTGCCAACCCTCACAGCAGAGCTGCTCCAGTCCCCTGATCATCTTTGTTGCCCTCTGCTGGACCAGCTCCAGGAGCTCCATGTCTCTCTTTTGCTGTGGAGCCCTGAACTGGACATAGTGCTCCAGATATGGCCTCAGTAGGGCTGAGTATTAAATTGTTCCTTTTTAGGTTTTTGTAGAACACAGAGTGTCTTCAGCTCACACTGGCAGACCTGCCAGCTCTTATTTGGGGGGGACAAAGGGTTATTCCTAAGTACACTGCAGAGGATCTGCATCCCCTAATGTGCATCCCCTGATGTCAGAGAGCCTGACCTGTCTAGCAGGTACCGATGCCCAGCATGTTGTAAGCTGAAGCTCACATTTTTCATTTGTTGTTTCCAATCAGCTCAGTATACAACCTATATTTAATTTCCCAATCATTCTTATAAGCTAGAAGTTGGGTTTTTAGGGATTTTGCATTGGTTTGAGGCAAAAGAGCAAAATGCAATAATGTCTCTCGGTACAGTCCAAATTTGCTGACTTCAACCTGTAAATAGTACTCTGAACAAAATTGGTTTGAGTAATTTATATGTGTCATGCCTAATGACAGGATTGATAATGAGAAAAAGTCAGGACTGTTGTAATTAAGGATAAAAATTTGTTATAATATATTGCAATATTTTGTATGTGACTGAACTGCCACTTAGCAAGATAGGGAGTTTGGAGCTGTGCTTAGCAACAGCTTTTTGAAGGATTCAATATAACAATAATCAAATTTTTAACATACTGCAGCAAAATGGTAAATGTATATCCAAATACATTTATAAATTTGCCATCAGCATTAACATTTATCAAGTTAAACAGGTATATTAGCATATCAGCCTATATCCATGTATCCATTAGAATTCATCTTCATTATGGCTTTGTAATGTTTTGATCTTCAGCTCTCCTGACTGTTGAAGCAATATTCTCTCTGGAAAACAGAGTTGGAGATCAGTTTTTAAAGGAGGAGTCATAACAGGTATTCAGATTCCCTCAAATCACTCATATGGCTTTTCTCAACATGTGAAGGTCTATTAACTGTATTCATTGATGTGGTCCTCATCACTGTGCCAGTTTAAAACGTAAGGATCAAATCAAAAGCAAGGGGCTTCTCAGACATGTGCAATTACATTGGCAGCCTTCTCAAAAAAAGCAAATTGAACTAGAATAGAGCTCAAAGAGTGAGTGAGACAAGATTCTCCTCTCCCTTGCATGCCCTTGGCTCCAGAGCCTGCAGTGACAGGAAGCATGTGGGCAAACTCATGCACCTTCCCTTGAGCTCCAGGATTGCCAGGCTTGGATTCAGGTATCCACTCAACCTCCATGGCCTGACTCTGTGCTTCCAGAAGTACACTCCTCACAGCTTCCTCAGGCATGCAAATGGTTAATACTAGGACTGGTCCCTAGAGAGGTGAGCTGCTCCATATTTTGTGTGCAGAAAAGGGGTTTAATGAGCATCCAGAAAGAATATGTTATGATGGACCAAATCTGGGATGTTCTGCTAGTACAAATGAAGCTAGCTTAAGTGTTAAATCCTCTTCCTCCTCTCCTCCCAGGCTGTGGGCTCAGCAAGTTAGAGATTCCTAGCTCTACAATATGGAAAGGGAAGGCCCTGACGCTCTGGCACATTCATTTTCGGGGGTTTTTTTGCACAGCCTGCAAAGGGCCCTCTGCTGTGCAGCTCCCATGTGGCCTGAGCTGCAGCTCTAACAGTTCTCTCTGTTTGGGACTCAGAAACCAGAGATGAAAAGGTTTGTGCAGTCAATTTGTTCATAACCTGGGCAATGTAGGACTATTAGTGCAATGGGATGCTTTGGTTTTGAGGTCTCCCATACTGCCAAAGCCATGGTAGGAGGCTGTAATGCCTGGGCAGTAGTGGCATTTCCTGACAGCAGGGCAAGGTGCTTAGCTCACCATTCTGCCTACCATGATGGCAGCTTCTGAGTATTACTGGATGATGTCTCTGTTTTCCCTGATAACACAAGAGGTGCAAGATCCCACCCCTAATTTTTATCACTCGGGTGACACACAGCTGTTTTTCCTTATTCCCATTTTACTCTGAGCTATGCTAAATTTTAGGTGGAGCATTTTCAGAGCAGTTTTCCCTCTCCCAGCCACGCCCGTATACCCCACCACATACTTGGTAGCACCAGTCTGTTTATACCATTCCACATCCCCACATCATTCCTCAAACCAAGTAAATTCCCAGTTCCAGCTACTCTGATACAAAGGACAAAATTCATAATCAGAAACAGTGGTGGAAATTTCAGGTACCTGTTTTACCTTTTAATCCTACTCTGTGAAGTGACAGGGGGCTACACTAGAAGATTCATTTGCAAAATAAAAATGCTTTCAAAAAAATTGCCTCCTTTCAATTTTACCGGTTGTACTGGTTTTGGATGAGGTAGAGGTGATTTTCTTCACAGCGGCTAGCATGGGGCTATGTTTTGGATTTGTGCTGAAAACACTGATAATAGAAAGATGTTTTTATTATTGCTGAGCAGTGCTTGTACAGTGTCAAGGCCTTCTCTGCTTCTTTTAGGCTGGGTTTGCATAGCTGGAACAGCTGACCCCAGGGATAGCCCAGACCATATGGCATCATGCTAGGCAAAAAAATCTGGGGAAGAGCGTAGGGGAGACAGAGTGATGGCATTTGTCTTCTCAAGTCACCATTATGTGTGATGGAGCCCTGATCTCCTGGCAATGGCTAAACTCCTGCCTGCTCATGGAAAGTGATGAATAAAATCCTGTTTTGCTTTACTTGTGTGCATGGCTTTTGCTCTACCTATTAAACTGTCTTTATCTCAACCCATGAGTTTTCCCACTTCTACTCTTCTGATTCTTTCCCCCACCCCACTGGCGAGGAGTGAGTGAGTGGCTGTGTGGGGCTTGGCTGCCCTCTGGTTAAACCAAGACACCAATTTATAATTGTACAGATCAATTTGGAAGTTCTATAGTTACAGTTCTCTAATTACAAAGCCAGACAGAGTTCTGGTTTACAAACACCTCACCTCCCACCTCTCACCCACTCAGGTCACAATTTTATTATACTTGATCTTCTGAGTAGTTGTGCTTTCAGGATGGACTCATTAGAATTCCCCTGCATTTGAAGAGGAAATGGATGGGTTTAATTCAAAATGTAATTTTGTTTCTTTTATGTGAGTTTTATTCATTACCTAACACATCAATATTTTTAGCCAATGACTTTGAAATAAGTAATCATAGACAGCATGTAGAACAGCCAGATGATTATGCTGTTCCCAAGTCTTCCAATCACCTCTTGGACAATTAGCATATCAATACTTTCCACTGAGGTAATGGGCAGTGTGTGAAGTTTCCAGGCTGTCTCCAGAATCTAAAGCAGATGAAGACAAGCAAACAGAGGGGATTATTTGGCAGTAGCTAATCAATAAATGAATGCCCAAATCAATACATATCCCCTAGCAGGACCACAGCAGTTTAGCTCCAGCTGTCCCTTAGAGAGATTTTAACAAATAAATAATAAAAGTCAAATTGATACATCTAGATAATGAAAATTTGCTGTAAATTGCAGCAAAATGACATAAAACTACATTCTGCATGTAAATCCCCTGCTAATGTAAAATGTTACACCACCTGTGGTGTCCATGTCACCGGAAGGTCTGAAAGTTTAACTCCTGCCTCTGGTTTAATGCCTGTTTTAAAAGTAGAGCACCTCTCTTTTCCTCCAGGTCATGAAAAAATCACATCATGAAAGCCTACTTTTAAGTGCATATGTGGGAATTTTTCTCTAAATATTTTCACAAAATATTTAGTGCTATCTCACACTGATGCCTTTGTATACAGGGTAGAGGAAATGTAACCAGAAGCAGTAAAGTAATTAAAAACACAAGGTGGGAGGCAATGGACTAGCCAGGATCCTAAAAACTTCATGGGAAAATAAGCCCTAAGCTAAAACTGAATTTTGCGAGTGCCAGATCTTAAAGTAATTCTTTTGGAATTGAACCCTGAGGTCCTTAGTCAGACTTTGTTAAAATGGTCTTGACCACAAAATTACTTTGGGATTAGGTAAGAGGTGAAGAAAGGAATGCATCTTATCTCTTCCAAGCTCTTCTGAAATATAAGGCAACAAGATGTTAGAAGAAGATAACCTTTATTGGTATTTGCAGTGCCTAGCTGGGAACCTAACTGGTATTTGAAAAACTGTGAATTAAGTAATTTTGTGTTTCCTAACAAGGGTAAATTGAATGTTTTCTTACATTAAAATGTGTGTTTAACATGTTATATTTTTAAATGATAATCTGTAATTTGGAGTTTGTCCAAAATTCAGTCCTTTCAATGGCTAATGTTCCTCAAGCTGTTCACGGATAAAGTCCTCCTAAGCACTTCTAGGGTTCATCCGGCTTTTTAAATGTCTGCTTCAGGATGAGCCAAATCCCCAGAAATGCCTATTTCTCTCAATTAAATGTGAAACAAGCCCACAATGTCTGACTCCAGTGGAAACAACTGCACTGGAAATGTCTGGAGCTTTTACAGATGTGGAGCCAACACTGTGTGAGCAGCATCCCTCCTGGGGCAAGAGGAGGTGCTTAAACTGGGGCTCAGATCACTTCTCCCACCCCTGAGGTACAACCATCAGTAATGAGTATGGCAAGAAGTTGCACCTTGGGAAGCACAGGAGGCTCAGTAGAAATTTATGACCCACACAGGAAATTGTCCAGGTTTCTCTAATTTTCTGAAGGATGAAAAACTCACTGGTTATTGCAAGAACTCCTTAATGAAATACAGTTTTGGGTGCAAGGGAAAAAGGGAAAGCTTCAGTATTTGCAGCATTTTTAATGTGGTAGCTCTAGCAGTCCTGATTTGAGGAAAGCACATCTTCCATTTCCTTGCCATAGCTTCTGCACTTAGGATGATTCCTAACTGAGAAATGATGGCTAAATCATGTTTAATATATAAGATCACAGCACAAGCTTGTATGACCTTAGGTCTGATGCAGGGGCCAGAAACACTGCATCTCTATTTCCTCGAGAGGAGCCTTCAGAGGAAGAGGAGCAACAACTGAGTGAATGTGTCCCGCCAGCTCAGTTGTCTCAGCTTGGCTGCACATGGTATAGACACAGGTATGGTATGGATTTAGACAAGTGCCGTGGTTTAACCTCAGCCAGCAACTCAGCCCCATGCAGCCACTCACTCACTCCCCCCTGGTGGGATGGGGGAGAGAATCGGAAGGGTAAAAGTGAGAAAACTCATGGGTTGAGGTAAAGACAGTTCAATATGTCAAGCAAAAGCCATGCACACAAGCAAAGCAAAACAAGGAGTTCATTCTCCACTTCCCATGGGCAGATGTTGAGCTATCCCCAGGAAAGCAGGGCTCCATCACACATAACAGTGACTTGGGAAGACAAACACCATCACTCCAAATGTAGCCCCTTCCTTCTACTTTCCCCAGCTTTATATGCTGAGTGTGAGGTCATATGGTCTGGAACATTTCCGTGGTCAGCTGGGGTCAGCTGTTCTGGCTTTGTCCCCTCACAACTTCTTGTGCACCCCCATACTCCTCATTGTGGTGGGGTGAGGAGCAGAAAAGGTCTTGGCTCCATGTAAACACTGCTCAGCAGTACGGAAAACAACCCTGAGTTGTCAACACTGACTCCACCACAAATCCAAACATAGCCCCATGCCAGCTACTATGAAGAAAATTAACTCTATCCCAGCCAAAACTAGGACAATAAGGGTTATGGTTCTATTATAATTTTATTATTGACTGTTTTTTTGCGACCAGTGCAGGGTATTGGACAGGAATAAGACCCCAAGTTGTAATGGGGAGTTGCTCTTATTTTACACAAGAGAGCAATGGCATATTGAAACACTCACTTTGATGGTTTCCCTTGTCTGCAGGGAGTGCTCAGTAAAAGCTTTCTGCTATGTCTGGATCGACATAACTGGGATTGTTGGTCCCACATGAATTGAGCCAGGAAGTACTGCAGTACAGAGATGGTCCAGATAGGAAAACAAATGTCACTGACAGACAAGATCTAATTTCAGCATTAGGCTAACGATGTGACTGATGCTGAGCCAGTAGGAAATTATTATGGCCTAGATTAGATTACGCATGCAATGTCAGAAGAGCCCTTCTCCACCCCTGCACGCATCCCTGCCCTTCCCTACCACTCTACAGAGAGCAGTCAGCCCCTTGCCTCTCTTCCATCATACTCTTGTTAATGCAGGTAGGTTAGAAAGCCGTATAAGCAATTACAAGCTCCATCCTAATGTTCTATCATCCACCTTCCCTCACCCTTGCCTGAAATCTCGTTAAAGAAAAAAAAAAGGAAAACCTGTCTGTATGGAAATCCAAAGTGACCTCTCTTACGCATCCATTGGTATTTGTTTCAACTGCCAGAAGCACAAAGAGCTTTTCAGGTCCAGAAGATGCCTGCAGCGTCAGCAGGGCCAAGAGCAAAATGAATGACTTTGCCACAAACCAGAACGGGAATTTGAACCTTAGCAGCTCCAGAGGCACGTGAAACTCTCCAGCCAGCAAATCCCACTGGCCCAGCATTGGCCAGCATGTCTCCCTCAGCATAATAACCTCTCCTCTCTTTCTCTGTCTAACAAAAAGAGCAAGTTTGAGTTATAGTAAAGGACAGCTTATGTTTATGAACTGTTCTTTCCTGCCGCACTGACTAGGAGAGAAGCCATCTTTTCTCACACTCCAGCTGGAGTTAACAGAGTACTGTTGAAAGCCACACATCCACACGTGGTAACATGAAGCTCATGTTACACAAGGGGATGGCAAGGAATCAGGTAAAGGACTATCCAGCTGACTTCAAGAGACAAGCTACACCCTACAGCCAATGGATGTAGGGAAACACTATTAGGGAAGTTATTTCTATCATGTAGGCTCACCATCAAACCTCAGCACAAAAGTCTGGAAGGAAGGTACCAATCTAACAAGAGGTATAGGAGCAGATATAGCAGAATACAGGAGTGATCCCTGTTTCTTTGCATGTGGTTCCATAACAACAGGGCTTGTGCAGAAAGGGAAGAAACTGTACAAGAGGAGGTTTGGGTTTCCCCACTCAGCAGCATCTACTCAGATCCCTGAGAACCTCCTTGCTTGCACCCATGTGGATCTGAATCAGCTCTGCTGACCCAAGAGTCTCATAGGTGTCCATCAGAGTTAAACTGAAAACAAAATAAAGTTTTCACTGGCTTGGAATTTCATATGAAACCAGTACAAATCTGGATTTGAAAACAAAGTGACCCAAAGTCAAATGGGTTCATTTTTCAGAAGCTAGTGCTAATGCCCATGAAATAGCTTCATTACTGTTTGTGGCACACTTACAGTTTTGCATGAAATGCTGCACAAATACTTAATATGGGCTTGTCCCGCACTTAGATGGCCACAGGGTTGATTGATTTATTTGGTAGCAGCTGAGTGTTTATTATTCACTGTATTGTTAGAAGCGTCTTAAGGCTGACTAGAGCACTGTGTAGGTATTCCGTTGGGTTAGCTTGTAAAAATTTGATGATGTACACAGGGAGTTACAGACATTAGCAGAAGTCAGGCCCTAGCAGAACTGTTTGAAATGCTGACATATGAACTTGCTGGGATGGCATGAAAATGGGATTTATCTTTATTAACCCTCTTTTCAAAATTTTATTTTTGAGTCAGTCTGTTGTTTCCAAGTTTGACCTTTTTAATGGCTAAATTGTGACTCACACTGAGATTTAGCAAGTCAGACAAGGCTAGCCTGAAACAAGCTGAGAGGTGTCATTTAAAAGATACCTGCCCATACTCTAATTTGTCCATGTTAAAAAAAAAGAAAACTTCAGCTTAGAAACACATCTAAGTTTCTGTCCTATAGAGAAAGTGAAGATTGTAAAGCATAGAAAATGGATGAGTAAAGAAAAATAAATCAGGAGAAACCTGTGGCAAGCAGAGTTGGAGAGTCTAAAAGACAAACACAAGTTGTAAAAGCATTTTTTCAAGACTGAGAGGGATCGTTGCAATAGCATTAGTCTATCATGACAAATTTCCTGTCTTCATCACTAAGACAAGAGGGCACAATTTTTTTCTGTCTTGTACAGAAGAAGAAGGAGTTAATGAATTTATACCACATCAGGTCTGTTGAGATACTTTAAAGCAAATGATAAGTAAACAGGAAGCCAGGCAACAGGAATGCTGAGAAACCGCTATTAACATCAGGCAATCTAACATCTCCAGGTCAAGACAACTTCTGTCTGGCATGTTATTACAGAGCTTGCATCAATCCTGTCTCAAATAAAAGATAAAGAGTTAAACCAGTGTTTAGGGTCTGCCCTATTGTTCTGAAGCAGGAGCTAGAGTTTCTAAATCATCCATATCAGAGACGTATGGCCTAAGTGCAATGCAAAGACTTACCAAAGGCACTTAAGAGCTTCCAAGAAATCCTTTCAGGAGAAACTCTCAAAAGATTGCAAAATGACATTTAAAAAATTATTTCCTGCAGCATGTAGGATTGAAAAAACTTCTGCTATGATACTTCTTTTTGCCCTTAACTCTTACCTCCTCCACCTCCCTTTTGGCAGTGATATTGGGGAATTCTTCATGGCATCTGTGATTCCTGTTTAAAAGCGTGTCTTCATGAGTGTCATTGTAGGGAATCACTGAGGACTATCCCTATGGGAATCATCAGAGAAATGCAAAAGCAGGCACCTGGAAAAAAAAAAAAAAAGAAGGGCATTAAAAATAGAAAATACATCTTTGAATTTAACCTGCATCCAAAAGAGAGAATGGAGACTTACACTGGGAAGGGAAAAATAATTTCACACTGTAAAGCTAGCCCAGAAAGTCTTTGCCTTGGCAGAGTACTGGTGTGCTGGCATCCATTTCAGTGTGAGCTGCATTAGTTAACCAAGAGGATATCCTATTCCATCCATTTTCCCTTTTGTGAGCCAAGAGCATTTCACTGCGATTGTTTCCCCAGTACTCTTCACCTATTTGGATGACAGTTTCCCGAGGTGCTGGCCCAGTGCTCAGCCCAGGGAAGACATCACCCACAACTGTGACCTCTGTACAACGCTGCTATAACCAGGTGTTTGCAAGTGTGGTGCAGTGGCTGGCTACTTCAGTGATGAGATGACCTCTCTGTTTTTGGGGAGGCAGACAGCTGCCTTCAGGTGGTGTTCAGTGTGAGGTCTCAGGTGGCCAAAGCCTACAAACATGGCAGAGACTGGTCCCTTCCTAGGCAAGGAAAGGGGCAATGGGGCACAGGCTCTGGGAAGCCCCCAGGCTCTAGTTTTGCTAGCCTGGGCTAAGTACCTGTCAGGGCTTCTTCCCCGACAGCGTTTCCAGAAGAGAAGCTTAGACTGGTGCCTGGCGTTAGCTTGCCAGGGCTTCATGCCACACTGGGGGGCTATCAGATTGGACTTGTACTGCTTTGACCTGGATTTTACAGATTAGAGGCTCCATCCCAGTCTCGCAGGCCACCCCATCCGTGCTGTGGTTGGCAGTGCCCAGCAGCCTGGCACACGTCAGCTGGATGCAGTACTGTGCTTATACATTAAGAGTGCCATAATGTGGGGTGGCTGCTTCCAAGCAAAACAGCTTTGTGGCCTGCTGACTGCTCCCTGCACTTCCAGAGCCCACTAATAACATGTCACAGGAGCAATGAAGTGCTCCTGTCCATGACTGGGCCATCTGAGGTGTTATCTTCTGAGGCAGCATACCCTGGGAGAGGGGAAGGGTGCAAGGAGGGGAAGCAGGGGCTGGAGTGGCCCCCCAAGTCCTGCTGGGCCCTGTGGCAGTGTCACCGCAGGCAGTGGACAGGGAGGAGAAGCTGGCAACAGGCACCAGACTTGCCTGTACTTTGTCTCACAGGACTTAATGCCCTTGGTACCCTTCTCCACCTGACGTGTCTACAAACAAAGCACTGCCAGCCCTTCTCTAACAGGCGTTCTGTTATTATAAGCATTTATCTAAGGCACCCGGGACCTAGACACTGTAATTAGAGAGCAGTTAAGGTCAGACAAGTGATTAGTTAACAGTAGTTGTCTGACTCAGCTTACATGCCTCGTTCATCCTCATGCAAAACCATTTCGTTTGCTGATAGTCATATCATTTTCTGAGAGGTAATCCTGATTAGCCCTGAAATCTTTCACAAAACTACCAAAGTTGAAGAATGAGTTACTGTCTTACCAGATGGAATTCCCCCAGGCGTGTCAGCAGCAAGCTCTCCCATGTGTGTTCAGCCCTCTCCCATGACATCCTATGCCTGCATGCACATGCGTTAGCAAAAATAAATGACCATGGCAAGGAGGAAAAATACTTTCCTTGATTTCATATCCCAAACATAGTAATTATTTTCTTTTCAATGTACTGTTCTTCTGTCTTTGCATCTCCGTCCTTTTACTGTATCAGCCTTTTCCAGTAAACAAGAAAGTTTTCAAGGTTAGCTGAGATTTATATTTTTTTACTTTATGAAGGGCACATCAGCACATTAACTTACTGGGCGTGTAGGTATCTGTAGCTGCTCAGAACACTGCACCAACAGCATCAACAGCAGGCAACCCAGCATGCTTTTCAGCAAAGGCACTGCCCTCCAGTGCTCAGGGAAAACAATCCAAAATATTATGCAGAAGATCAGGGTTACCGTAAAAGTCTTTCTGGCCTTAAAATATACAAAGCTTCAGTTAAGGGAAACAATCCTTTTGGAGTAGAAAGGCTATCCCCTAAATGCAGCTCAAGCCATTAGAAAACAACCTAATACAGAGTACTTGGATTGTTACATGAGTAATACTTCCACTTTTAAAAAATCTAGCAAAAAACTACCCCAAAAACATGTTATAATATAGTTCAAACACCAAATACATTCCTGGAGCTGTGTTTGCTTTTTGTCTCTATCTCATGGTACTGTCCCACTTTTCTCTCATGTGCTAAGTTCAACATCTGCCTGTTGCATCAGGTATGAACCAAACTCACTCCTGCCCTGTGGATGTGCTTCTTGGAGACAACCTGGGGCCCTGCAGAGATCTACAGGAAACCACCACAGAAAAGTCTCCTTGTCCACACTGAACTACATGTGTTTGGAGAGGACAGCCATCCCTCCAGCCAGAGGAGAGCAATCATAACAGCTAAATCATGGGACTTCAAAGCTTTCACTGCTTTGTAAATCCTGAGCACAGCAGCTGCCGGGTATTGTCATGGTGAGCAAAACTGATCAGTCTCATTTAATCATGTCACACTTCATTTGTGCCACAAGTGTCAGGAAGCTGGTCAAAACAAGGTTAACGGGCTACAGTGCGTCACAGGCCAGTAATCAGATTAAGCGGGCAGTTGCCCAGTTACTGGCCACGGTGATACTCACGCTGTAATACTGCTTTTAACTGTTTGTGACTGGGTTGCCAATCTGGTATTACAGGCACAAAGGACAAGGCTAAGAACCCAGGGGAAATTAGTTATTGCTAGAGATTAAATGAAGCTTCCACAAGGTGCAAAATAAAAGCTGACAGGAAAGATATAGAAGTATTTGCATTTTCATACATACTCTATTTCTTTTCGTCATATTGTGAGGGACCATTTGTATGGACACAATAATTTTAAAGTATCATCATACACACATATATTTGCCTCAGCACAAACCATTAAGTATTCTATTAAAAATGGAGAAAAATGAATGAGGCCTTTTCCTACTATTTTATAGGTTATAATAAAACAGAACCTCTCCTTTGACACCTCCTTGATTATTCAATTTGGGATGCATTTTTCTTGGCTGTCAGATTTCATTGCTACATCATCAGCTCAATGGGGACAGAGCATAAAGTGTATGGTGGCAGTGCAGCTTCAGGTCAGGTTACAAATCTGTGGGGTCCTGCAGACTAAGTGTGCAAAGAGAGTGATGTAATTTGAAAGGAGACACAGGTCAGTCATGCTAATGTCGCTGGCTGTCTGGCATCAGCCTGAATGCTGGGCCTTTACATGTAGAGTTGCCATGGGAAATAACAATGTAATAAATACAAAGATTTAAAAAACACTGTGTTTTAAAGCCAGTGTGATAAATAAAGATACAAACTGTTCTCCTTCCCCTTCCTTCAGTTTCTAGAGGGAAAGTCACAGGATTTTGCTAAAGACAGTAGGGCAAGCGTGGCAGGAGGGTCCAGAATGGTGGTGCCCCTCTCACAGTGTGCCTCCTGACAGCGGTCGGAGCAGCTGCTGTGCTCTTCCCTTGCTGTTTCTTAGGCAGATGAAACAGAGGAGCACAGAATCAGAGCTGACCACCCACCTCACACCATGAAGTACATTCCTTTTGCCAAGACGTTAATTCAAAGGAGAGTAAAAATGGTCCCAAGTTTGCACAGAAATATATAATTAATGAAAAGATAATTAAATTGTTTTATTGTTCTGGGAGTCTGACCTTTTCTACACTGAGATTCAGATTCTCTGGCTTGGCGTGTGTTCCTGTGAAAAGTTAGACATCTGTTTCTCTTCTGTGACTCTAGTTTTACTGTCTGTAAAGCGTATTTGATCCTATTATGATATGAAGCCTTACTACACAATCAAAGCAACTCAAAGATTCACGAACAAAGCCCTGATTTTCCTTCAAGTGCAGCTTTGCTAACAGGTAGAGCTCCTCCTGTTCAGGGTCTCTGCCTTGAGAAGTTAAAGCATTGAACACAAACAGGAAGAAGTATTCCTCTATGCACTTTACCCAGTCAGTGGAACACAGACCCAGAACAAACAGAGCCAAGCTAAGCACGATGCCGAAATGATTGGAGATAACAGCACTGTGGGCTTTGCACCCTGCACCGCAGCCAGCAAGTGGCAGGTTTGCACCCAGCCTTGCCTAAGGTGGGGGCTATTACACCAGAGAGGCAAAAAACACTGCTGGAAATTATCTTAACAGCAGAAGAACCAAGGAACCTCCTGAACCCAGGCTTATCCGAAACAGCCGCAGCTGCTGGAGCATACGCTCCCGGGTGAAGTCAGGCCATAGGCACTTTACATTTCGAGGCTGTCAGCACATCCTTCGCTGTCACATCCCCTCGGCTCTCCATCTGGCATACACCTGTGTCTTGCTCCTGGCTCTTGCTAGTGCAGATGCCTGAATACAGGAGAAGCCTTTCCTTCAGCTGGTTCAGAGACGATGAAAAATTGATTTCTCCCCTGGCTTCCCAGCCAGAGCACCCCTTAATCCATTTCAGGCAAAATGACCCAGATTAATTTAAAAAATGTAAGAGGTTGCTGTGAGTTTTTCTGGTTGGTTTTGCCTGGAACAGGACCAGGAGGGCTCAGTTTGCCAGGTGAGCTGATGAACAGTGGTGGCTATAGCTGGAGGAGGAGGCACCACCTCTGGCTGGCACAGTTGGGTTGACAATAGGACTTGTGGCCATAGCCCTCCACCTGGCAGAAGAAAACTTGCTCCCTTTCCCTCTCTAATACAGGATGTAGGTTTTATCCTTGGGGGTGTATGGGAGCGGCCCAGTAAATCTGCACAGTGAAACAGCCCCAGTGCAATGGTTTCTTTAACGTGAAGCTGGAGCAAAAGAAAATACAGCTGAATGAGAGACACTCCCCAAAAATCAGTGTTGTCCAGGGAGAGTGGTACAGGCCTGTGGGGACTGTCTGGGGAGAAAGCCGATAATGGGAAAGCTTGCAAAATCCAAACTTAATCTCTTGCGCTGTAGAGAATTAATCCTCATGCTTGACATTAATCTTTTCAATGGAGATATAACACCCTTATCTTCCATGTTGCTGACTGAGCCAGAAAGTAGGGCCTATAGTCTTAATAGGCTGGATATACAGCTGCAGATATCCTTACACTGACATTGTCTCTCTGCTGGGTCTTCTTAAGATATCAGTATGGACTGGGCTCACTTTGATGACAGCCCACCTTTGCTCTTTTTAGCTTCCATGTGTAGTCCTGATACAGACCCTTCTTTTGACACTAGAAATACCTCTTGACTCAGCAAGGAAGAAGCCATTGGCAAGTAGGACTGTAACAACCTGCCAGCCATGGCACCCCACTGGATGATCTCCAGAATTGGAGCTGGCTGGCTGTGGGTATGGCTCTGGTCTTTTCCATGGTCTTGTATATGGCATCATGCGGAGGGTCCTCAGACTTTGAGTTTGCTGTCACAAAATCAGTACTTGTGTTGCAAATGATGGAAAATTAGCCTCGAGAACAAAGCCTTGTCTTCCTCACTGGAGCAGAGGCCCAACAGCTTGCCCTGTGTACAGCACTCAGCCAAAACTGAACTTTCTGGTCTTCTGGACTAAGGCTATAAGTTCATCTTCCTCTACCTCTTTCTGACCCACCAGCCTTTCTGGAGATTTTTTTGATTTCTCCTTTTTTCCCCCCTTGCTTCCATTTTTTCTGTTCTTACTTTTGTTTCTTTACAGAGAAAGTCTCTAAGTGAATACAACAGATTGCAAAAGCCCTCGCGCTAGCCAGGGCCTTGAGGCAGGGATATTTAGATGCTCACCCAGCATCTCTATAAGCTGCACGATAACATATTGGCTTCTATGGAATCAGGGAATATTGGACTTCATGGTTTGAGATAAAACTCAAAGGATGTAATCCTTCATTTATCAGCAGCCATGTTGTTGCAGAGCTGCATAGTGTTTTCAGAGTTTAAAAGCAAACCGTGAAACAAATCTGAATGTATGTGTCTTAACATGCATTAATTGCAACTAGAATTAGACCTCATTGGCCTGCCAAAACAATAAACACAGTCAAAATCTTCAGAGTTTCCAGAAAACTACGATTTGCAGAGAAACAGGCAGCAGCAAGGGAGGTAATCGAAGCTCCTATATATCATATTGATTAAAACACAAGGACTGCCCTTCAAGGAGGAACTTTGCATCAGGAGGGAGATATATCGGCTGCTATCCTAAGCTGCTTCTGGCTCTGCCAGCGGCGATTCAGGACATATGACTAAGTTGTCACAGATAAAAACAAATCCGTGTTTTCAGCCTCTTCACTATAAAATATAGCCCAGGAAGGATACATGTCTTAATTAACCCCTGGGGAACAGAAGACAAAAGGAAATAACAAACAGAATACTGCACACATGGAAGAATTTTGACAGCGAATCTTTTGTAGTCAGGTGATTTTTTTGTTTGTTTTCATACAAAAGAAAAATTCACCTCTGTCTGGCAACCTAGCAAAAGGTCACACAATACTGGAACCCTGCAAGAGTCCACGTTCAAAGACCCAAATGAGGCGCTGTGTGGATTTCACCTACCTGCTGTTGCTCTTTTGTTGGCAAGAATTCCAGCTGTGCGTGGGTTGCCGCTTCGCTACACAGGATGCAGGAGCAGGAGTGAATTATGACAAGCTGACATCACTATTTCCTTTGAGAAACAGATGCCCACATTTGACATCCCTTGAATCTCTCGTTTAAACAATGAGAGCAAATGAGTCTATTTGAAGTTTGTACAAGCAGGTGCATGTTGCCCTTCGGCTATACACAAGCACTTGGAAAGCACAATTAAAGCAAGAAGAAAACAAAACTGGTTTTTCCTTTGCAGCTCAAGCACAAGACACCTGTGCAGCAGGGAAAGAGTAGAGGGGGAGAAACAAAGAACAGCTTGTACTGCGCTGACATACATGAAAGATGCTCTGCTTTTTCCTGAGCCTCTTCTTATCAGAGTAAGAACTCAGAGCCTGAGCAGACCCTAGCAGACTCCAAAAAAGCAATAGTTTGTCCCAAGTATTTCATGGAAACTGAATTTTCTTCTGAGATATCTTGTAGTTGATTTTCTGTAGAATAGAAAGAAAAGTCCTCTTTTTGTTGAGGGAATTACTTGGCCTCATGGGAGTTCATCTGGTGACAGTGCTGCTCAGCTCACATCACATCAGAGCCTTATCCATCAATACCTGGGCAGCACTCAGGGACCAAGCAAGCTGCCATGGTCACACAGGAAGGCTGCAACAAAATCAGAAAGGTGACTTTGCTCAAATAAACCCCACTCCAGCTCTCTTCTTCCCCCACCACAGGGACAGCAGCAGTGGCAGCACAGGGAGGCCACCACAGTGGGTCTTCCTCAGTCAGGTAGAGTTGAGTGCATGTTGTACTCAGTAGAGCAATTGTGCCTTAAATACTGGCTTAAACGTGTTGGAAAAAACCTCCAGGAAGAGGAGAGAGCTGTTCTTCCAGTGTCAGCCACCTGCCCAGTGGGGTGAGGACCTTCCACACCCCACCATTCATTCGGTACCTGCCCCTGCAGGCAGCGAGAGCCTGGCTAAGCTCCTGCCTGGCATGCAGTGTACATGCTACTGGAAAAAGCTGCCTGCCTTCTCATGGGAGAGAAAATGCCCTGCACACACCTCAAAGAGGCAGGCGTCTTCAGCTTATAAATGTGTCCTGAAATCAGTTGTAACTTCAGGCAAGAAATGTAAATGCAATGATCATATGCAGGTAGAAAAAGATACTGCCTTAGCCCTGATGCCTGATTACAGGAAGCAGTGCTCAAAGATTGTTTCTTTCCCTTTGTTTCCTTCTTATTTGCTCTGTGGTCTAAGCCTGATCCCTCAGCCACTCTACCCAAATCCATTTACACATTTGCTCCCCACAAGCAGAACTTCTTTTTCATGTGAAAAAGACACTGGGGAAAATTGCGTTACTTCAGACAGTTGGGCAGGTATTGGGAACTGGACAGGGGTGCAAGATGCATCTAAATGAAATCTTTAACATAATTTTTGAAATTCCCTTGGCTGTAGATGTTCCTTGTCTCAGGCAAACTTCTCCCAGTACTCAGTGGCACATCCACAGAGGCAGGTTTAGAGATACCTGATGGCAGCCCAGACCACATGGAGTACAAGAGTGAGGGACCAGAGCCACACAGGCAAGTCAGAGAGGAGGTGTGCTCACCCTGGTTGTCTTTTGAGCTCACAGGCTCACCACCAAAACATATTTTCAGCATCAGCACCCCTTAATCCTGTATCCAAATTGCCTGAAACACCATACCATGCAGCTGTACTCTGTTGGCAACAACTGATCTGAGAGGCTCCCCTGCTCACCTCGACAAGATCACCAGGTCACTAATGAGTTCAGTGGGGCCACTGCTGTTGATAAGCGCCTGTCACGGGATCTCTCTTTTCTTGCTCACAAAGGAAATGCAGCCATTGGGGACATGTTGACACCAGGAATTTTTCCTTGTCACCAGCTTCTCGGGGAGTGGGCTGGTGCAAGGCAGCAGGACACAGCTCAACATGCAAGCGTCTTGTAACCTGCTGGCCAGAGAGTGCAGCTAAAGCAGAATGGCCTGGGAGCTCAGGATAGGAATATGCACGTTGTACACAATTTACTTTCTGGCCTGCTGTGCTGCTTTGGTTTCTCCACTGATGTTTTCATTCAGAAAGCAGCACTATAAAGGAGAATAAGGTCAGCTCATGCTTGCAAATAAGAGCGATTCAGAGAAGCTGTCCCAGAATAGATCTGCACGGACTAAATATTAAGGAGCCAAGATGCAGCCCAGCCTCAGTGGCTGAAGGGTGTGCCTGCATGTACACGGAGGTATGGACTACCTCCTCCTTCCCCCTCTCCTCCTTCAATTTCTGGAGTCATCTCCAGACCCTCCCTTCTCAAAGTTGCTGACTGAGAAAGCAATGTCTTCCTCCTGCTTTAACATAGTTTTACAGTGACTATCTGCCATAAGAGCAGCTGCTTCCCAAATGAAGTATAAAACAGAGGAAAATTTTCTCCATTATATTGCTGCTGCAGACTTTCTTGAGAAGATGCCTCCCTTTCTGTCCTGAAGCTCCACCTCCACAGTATACCAAATAACTGTCCACATATATATTGAGGAATCTTGTATCTGAATGAAATCCTTTGAATCATACAACAGAAAAAAGAATTTTCTTGAAAGGAAAACTCTCATTTGTGTAACTAGGAAGCAAACTCCAGCTCCATGTTTGTTATCTTGAACTCCTTGGACAGTGGAGAGCTGTCAGGGTCACCTCAGTAAACAGCATTAGCAGCCTGTGAGGGGCTTTGAAGTAGGTGGCTGACTGCCCTGGGGTGTGCCTACAGGTTGAAGACTCTGCTGCCACTTAGTCCTGGCTTCTTTGCATCACTGAAGCATCACTACAGCTAATTAGCAGCAAACACAGTGGTGAAATGCCTTGTGCATTAACATATGGTCACCGTAAGCAATCCAGAGACCTGAGCTCACTGGCAGCGTTGTGAACTAACAGCAAGTGCCAGGACTGATGCCAGTCCTGGTTTAACTCAACGTAGCAATGCTACTTCCCTACAAAGTTCCCATGAGTTGTCTTCTCATCTGACTTTCATTCCTTTATCCTGTTGCTGAATGAAGCACTTGTAGCCAACAAAGTCTCAGAATCTGGGCAATCTTCTCCTACTGTAAATAACAGCAGGCTCTTTTGGTAAAGTGCTGTCAGTCCAGCTCTTCAGCCAGCAATACTGGCAGGTGTGGTGTTAGCCTACCTTCACAGGAGGCAAAATTGCACTCAGTGTCTCTCCCTCGGCCAGAAAAAGTCTGGAGGAATATCCTGTGCCGTCTGACTTGCCTTCATTAAGTTTTCTCTCCTGCTTTGTACTGCACAGTCTGTAAGGTAGGTCGACCATGCAAGACTGAAACTAGTAATAAATATGTCACGTTGAGCAAATAGGACATGCAAATTGGAAGGAGTATGAAACCTCTGTGGCACTAGGACTGCTGAGGGGCCTTTGCAAGACTGTTCTTCATTGTGACAGCAAGAGTCTACAAACTACACAAGTAGTACAAGAGTGGATATATAGCATCTAAAAGGCTGTGTTCCTGAATTTCCTGAGAAATCCTAAATCCTTGAGCTTGAGCTCTTTCACACACAAAGGGCAGTTCTGACTATCTGAATGAGAAAAGAAACACTATATATAGACAGCTAATATAATTTTCAGTGGGGAAGTAGGAATTATCATAGCAAGCTGCTGTTAAGTCAACAAGAGTTTGAGTTTGACTGAGGATGTATTTTATGAATGTTGCATTCAGCCAGCTCTTCTTTACTTTTAGAAACATATCTACTTTCTTTAGCTTAATAACTACAAGATGTCTCGTTATATCCCCACACCAAACACCTCAAGTCAAACTGCAGCATGTACATCAATTAGGTTTTCAGGACTTCAGTCCTCTTTTTCTCACTTTTTTTTGGGTTTCAGCTTGAGTTGTGCTGTCTCTTCTTCACCACCTAAGGCAGCCCACATAGCCCTGGGTGCCCCAGAGCAGCGCAGGGGCTGCAGCTAGGCCAAGGCAGAAGTTTTGTCAGCTGGTTGTGGTCAGGACCTTCTCTAAGCTCTCAAGAAAAGGAGACAGAGAGTTTCCCTTGGTTTCCTCTCCTGCTTCTCCAAGCAACACTGATCCTACATATTGTGGAATAGGCTTATCTAATAAAACTATCATATTGCATTTAATAATAAGAATCAACTCCAACCACTCTTATTTTGTAAACTCTTAGTATTTCCTCAGCTGGTTTCACACCAAATGTATCCGCCATCAACAGGTGCTGTTTACTGGCTTAAAATGAACAAAGCTACCTTTCCTTGTCCAACTACTTCCTAGGAAAAAACCCCAAAGATTTTAAGGAAAACGAAGAGAAAGAATGTATGTGTGGGCAAGTGACAAATGTAACTGAAGTAAGGAGAAGCAGTGCTCATTGTTTCATAAAATTCACCATATGTTGTGTGGCTTCATTACTTCATTACTTGTTTGATGATTTGATCAGCTGTTGACTTCATTTCATACTGCTGCCAATTCATGACTTGGTTGATTTGATTTGAGTTGTATCCCTAATCAAAGATTGCATTTTGCTCATTTTCAGTCATTTTAGTTATTAAGAAAAAAAAAATAGTCTGCTTTAGAGGTATTTTTTATGATTTGTGTGTATGTGGTTATTTCATTTGCAGTAAAGACTAGCAGGAAAACACAGCCCAGAGCTTTACTGACAGAAGAACTGCCCTCCCACTGGGTACAGAGATGGGCAACTACAACATTCTGCTCCTCCATCTTTTACAAGCTGCTAGGACATTTACTGGCTACAAGGTAAGTTTTTTAAGATTACTAGGAGTATAAGGAAGGGACTTGATGGACCACCAAGGCCAGTTTCCTGCAACTACAGATAAGCTTAGTTTGTAATCCTCCCTCACACACTTCCCATGTAAACTTGGTAATGTGTAGTTTTCAAAAGTGACAGTATTCTCTCTTGGTAGTTATGTGCTGTTACCTCTAAACCATGGAGTAAGATAATTGCTTTCCTGTAAGTGTTTTAGGAAATTTACATGAATAGAGGACACCTCAAGCTGTTGCTCAAGTCTAGGCATTTTTCTACAACAGCCTTGATGTCAGGCGAAACCTAACAGAGCTATGTAGCATGAATTCCACTTTTGTCCTTGTTCCCATGAGAGCCCGTGCCTGGTGGACAGAGGCATCCATGCTCTGAGCAATGCTCACTGTGTGAGCACAGGTAGGGCTGCACCTCAACAGAGGGAGTGGAAGAAGTGTGTGATTGTGCATATCAGGTTGCTACACGAGTCCATAGGTTTTAGTGTGATACGTGGACATGATCCTGGAAGGTGCTGAAGATGATAATGCATCCTCTGTGAATCTGGGCTGTTCAACATTCGTGTGGTTAAAACCTTGACCCTGAAGAAGAAACCTTGACAGCTTTTTTCTGCTTCCCAGAGAATGAAGCAGGCTACAAAGGTTATGGGGAAATTCTCTTTTTGCTTCTCCATACCAAAGTCATCTGCCACGCTGCAGATGTTACCAATGTCAAAAAAAATATTAGTCATTAATGAATAATAGAAGCTCCATCCCTAACGCAGTGCCCTTTTGCAAGGACACAGGGCAGTGTAGTATTGATATAAAATGGCAGCACAAACAGACAGGAAAAAGCTGGTGAAGAAAAACTGTAACTGGACAAGCTGCAATATACACCAAGGGAGCATTTACTCTTGAGACTTTGTTTTCTGAATTTCAGATCAAGAAGCAGAAAACACATTAAACACAACTGTCTTTCATTTGCGTGTGTGTTTGTGCACATGTAGCACGCCTGGAAGTAGAGAACATGCAAATAAGAAATCCTCCCATGATGCACAGAAAAGCAGGCAAGAAACTGAGGTACATCCACAGTGGCCCAGCGTGTGCTGTTGTGCTCTTTGCTCAGCAGCTGCTTTTGAGCAAATGCAGGAGACTGTGAGGGCTACATACCAAACAGACCACACACGGCTCAGGGAACAGTGCACGAGGCATGGCCATGGTTACTCTTGGTTACTTAGCAGTGGGGAGAAAGAAGTCGGGGGAAGTCCTCTGTCTGGGAGGTGTTGACAGACAAAGATGAAGGAGCAAAGCAATGCGGAAAGTGCTGCCGATTACATACACGCATAAATGGAAAGAAAAAGAGGAAAAAGAGAGAGAAAGAAAGATATGATTATGGATATGAAATGTTGGGAAAATTCCCATCTAGGTTCACAAAGTGAAAATAAATCTCATTCCACTTGCCCTCTCCCCTCTCCTCATTTATTCACAGGACCTGTTTTAGCAGCAGTAGTGACGTGGGTCTAATACAGTCACACAGCCAGCTTGCCTGAAATTCCACTTGCCACCATAGGGGAGCTGCAGTAGCACAGACCTTAATGAGGCTCACAACTCTTGCAAACTGAGTTCCAAAAATGGATTATTTTTTTCCCTTAAGGCAGCAGGGATACAGTCTGTTCCAGATTTCTGATCATACCACACACCTGAAGGACAAAAGGATCTGAGCAACAGAACCTTAAACTGTATTAATGATAATAAAGTTCCAGACCTCAGAAACAATAGAAGGCAGAGTTTTAATTAAAAAGTTTGAAGATGACACTGGTAGAGGCTGAGAGATTTATGACCTGATTTCTCTCTTCCAGTGGAACCAAGCATCTGCAGCACCTGCTAAAGCTAGTGGGATTCATGGGTGCCCAGCACCTGTGAAAACTAGGTCGTATTTGTCTTGTCTGCTCTGCAGATGGGGAAGAAGCCACAGAAATACACTTTTTACTAGAAAATCTGTTTTATTGTCTTTTTTTTTGTGGGAGCTGTCTGTTGACTGATGTATTATTTCTCCCTCTGCTGATATTCCCACAAAATCCAGGACTGAGAGGCATGGGGAGTGTTTACTGTGTTCTTGCGGGTTGCAAATGACCCCTCCTGCCCTCTTGTAAGCTGACAGTTGTCCACATGATGGGTTGTACCACACAGCTTTTGGGCTCCAGGAGGCAGGGTTTATCTTGGCAGGACCTGTCTTTCACCCCTGATTCACCCCCACCCACCAGGCACGTGCTTTTTGCCCTTGGTGTCCTCATAATTCCCCATTGCTCACCCTGGTCTTTCAGAATGACAAAATCTCTTTAAGCTGTGAGCACCACCATGGCTCTCCCACCCCAGGAGTGGCAGAAATCCCCAGGCAGAACCCCACTTCCCAGAAAGGCTGCGAGAGCCACTGGAGCAGTGCAAAGGCTAGACAGGAGGTGGGAGCAGGCCGGTGCCTCAGTGGATTAAACCTCAGGGTGTGCACCTGAAACCCCATCAGGGACATCACTCTACTCCAACTCTGAATAGAGCCACTGCATTGCCAAAGCTCGTTACCATTTGACGAGCTTTGGTTTTTACAGGTCAGCTTTTGACAGAGTTGAGCTTTCAAAGGTGCCAGGTACACCCTGCTCCCTGCAAGGCTGTTCCCTCTGAAACTGTGGCAGTGGTAGAGAGGGGTTTACACTAACACAGGCCAGGAGAACCCCAGGATGTGTCTTTTACACTGAAGGGGTCAGCAGGTTTTCAGGTTGGGCCCAGAGTGCCCTGGCCTGGACAGGAGCTTGAACTGGGGACTCCCAGATTGAATGGAGTGCACTGGGTTCCTGCTGTTGCTCCAGCAGTGCCTCAGGCTCAACACCCACAGTCCTCCAGATTTCAAGGAGGATGGTAGGTTCATGCTGCCTGTCTGAAAATGCTGTTTATTTATGAAAAAAGCTTTTCCGTGGAGCTCAAGTGATTTGCCAGTGGCCATGACCTATCTCTATGCCTACAAAGAACCAGCCAGCAGTAAAGACACATGCTGAAAACCTGCTGGCATGGTGTCTCCCTAAATAAATATATTTTCTCAGGTAGCATGAGGACTTTTGCTTACGGTAGCATGAGGGCTTTTGCTTAGAGTATATTTAATATACTTTACTGCTGACAAGGGTATTCAAAAAAAAGGAGAGGAAATTATTCTCATGATTTACTCTATCTCCAAAAAGACTAACAGACCAGTTACTGCTGGTCTCCCTATTAGGAGAGGGGGCACAATATTTACAGAGTGCAGTGCTGGATCAACAGGCTACTCCTGACCATAAAACGAGTGGCACATTTTTCTTTTAGGCCCTGGCATGTGATAAGTGTGGCTGTCAGACCCCTGACAGAACAGCCACAAAAGACACCCTGAACCTGATAGACACTGGGCAGGAGCTGCCTGCCAGCTTCCCTCTTCCCCACACACTCAGCTGCCTGCCAGCGGGATTTGTGGCTTTGGAATTTCATCCCTCGGCCCCATGACATTACCTACAACAAACTAGAGTGGCATTGCAATTCCCACCATGAAAAAGCATCTATGACACCTTTTCTCCTGCCTCACCTCTTCTTAAAGTGGTGAAAGAAATTAACAGGAGCACAGGAACACAAGAAATGGGCAGGCATGTGACCCTGATGCCTGTGACTATCTCACTGCTGCACATTGTGGCTCCTGACCAGGATGGCTGTGGCCCTCATTATGTTTCAGAGTACTCAGAGGTTTAATGAATATGGTGGCTTGCTAGTCCTCATCCCCTCCCTGCTATTTGGGTTCACACTTCATTAACTGAGAAATGCCTTTCCTTGGGGGATCATACTTCTTCCTCGTTTCACCCCAGCTCTCAACTCATTTCCAGTCTACTTCTTGCCTGGCCCCGGGCAAAAACAAAGTGATTATAGCCTGGATCAGCAGCCAAGGCAGGAAATCGGTATCAGAGATGAGGTTCCATCAAGTTTGGTGACTAATGACTGCAACTTCAGAAATGGAAGAAGTCCCGCTGTACCAGAGGGAGCTGGTATCCATCAGAGCAGCACCCTGAGAGTGTCAGTACAGCCATCCTCTCCTGACCCTGACAGTTCCACCTCCCTGCCCTCCCCGTGCTTTTAGCACCTCTGCATTGCTGTACCTCCCTCAGCAGGAATAGCAGCATCCATCACTTCGCTTCCCAGCTTCCAGCTGAGCAGGTAGCTGACTCCTTGCTGGGAAGGGCCTTGCTACTTTTCCTGCCTCCCACTAAAGATCCATCAGGATGCATTAGCAGACCTCATATGTCAGTTGTTTCTTCAGCCCTGGAGGGTCCATAGGACCGTTTGGGGTTTTTTTTATCGAAGAGGGTAAGTCCTCAGCTGCACTTGCCCCTTTCTCAGGGTCTTCCCAGCAAAACTGCTGAGGAAGCAACAATGTGATGGTGTAGAACCCCAGCATCAGGTCTCCCTCATTTCCCTTGCCATCTCCCCACACACAGCAGGGACCCAGCCTCTCCACAGTCACCAGCAAAGATGTCACGGTGAACTTGGGGAAACCACTGAGGCCATGTCCAGGACTGAGGTGTAAGGACTAAACCCAAGCACTTCCCAGATGCTGCATGCCCATGATGCAGCTAAACTGGCCAGACCTGGCAGTGGGTGCCAAGAGGGGCCACAGCCACCCACAGGGAGTGTGGACTCCTGGAGTACCTAGTCCCCTGAACTGGAAATGGTGAGGAGAATAAAGCCCTTGTGTCATGGTTTGGGAATGGTGCATCCAATTTAGTGCTCCCATTAAAAAGAAAACCATGAGCCATTCCTCCCCATTCCCCTCTTGTGGGAGAAAAAAGGCAGAGATCACGGGTTGAAATAAGAACAATTTACTGGAAACAACAATGAGATAAAAAAACCAAACACTAACAGCAGCGTGTCCCCCTGTACTTGGTGCTGGTGAGGCCACACCTCGAGTCCTGTGTCCAGTTCTGGGTCCCTCACTACAGGAAAGACACTGAGGTGCTGGAGCATGTCCAGAGAAGGACAAAGAACCTGGTAAAGGGTCTGGAGCACAAGTCTTGTGAGGAGAAGCTGAGGGAGCTGAGGAGTGTTTAACCTGGAGAAAAGGAGGCTCAGAGGAGACCTTGTCACCCTCTACAACTCCCTGAGAGAAGGCTGTAGCCAGGTGAGGGTTAGTCTCTTCTCCCAGGTAACAAGTGATAGCTCAAGAGCAAATGGCCTCAAGTTGCACCAGGGCAGGTTTAGATTGGATATTAAAAAAAGTGTCTTCACTGAAAGGGCGGTCAGGCATTGGAACAGGCTGCCCAGGGAAGTGGTGGAGTCACCATCCCCCAAAGTGTTAAAAAAACATGTGGATATGGCACTTGTGGACATGGTGAACATGGTGAACATGGTGGTGGCTGGGTTAATGGTTGGACTCGATGATCTTAGAGGCCTTTCCGAACCTTAACTATTCTATGATTCTAACATCCAGGTACAGGATAGTGCTGCTGCTTCCCCATAGCCTGCCCCCACACATGGATGCACTCTCTGTCTCCTTGCCAGCAGATGCAGAGGACTTATTTCTCACATTGTTGCAGTGGCTACTGCTTCATGCCTCAGGCTCAGCCTCAAACATGCCTCAGTTTCCCCACTTAGCAATACACAGGATTAGAAATACACAGGATTTTTGTGCCTCCTCTGGGATGTTTTGCCTCTTTGCTGCATGGCTCTCAGGGATAGGAACCATCTGCTGGCATGTCTCTCCAGGGCCACACACAGTGGTGCCCCACAGGACCTATTAAGCACGGCTTTGGAGCCAGTTCAGAGTATAAATTCACATTAGCACCAGGGCAAGCCTGCACACAGCAGACAGAGCTGCAGTGGCCCTGGGTGTTCACCCTTGCCCTCCTGGCCGTGGCACTCCCTGCGTGTGTGAGCAGGCGGCTCTGGCAGCTCCCCAGCCCTGCCTGAACCACATCAGCATCCCCTGCCTCAGCCTCTGCCACAGAAGAGGCCGGGCTGCTCCTCCCTCACCCCCAGCTAGGCTGCTTTGCTTTCACCCCCTTGTTCTTTGCTGGATCCCCTCTGGCACAAGGAACTGGACCTGCTCTAAAGACATTGCCTTTTCTAAAGCTGGGAGACAAAGCCCTTATTTTCAATATACCTCAACAGGGAGTAATCAATCATTTTCAGTTTCTTTGGATTTGCACATCAGGGAGCTTGTTTCTTTTCTTTCCCCTCAAACACATCATGGGTGGTTTCTCTGCAACAAGCTGGGGAAGGGAGAAAGGCCCTTATTTATTTACTTCCCTATGGAAACATCTCAGATGGCATTAGTTAACAATGCTATTTTGTGGTGGGGAGATAATATTCTGAGGGGAGGCTCTCTCTCAATGGCCTGAGCTGGGGCATCTGCACATTGTGGGCATTTGCCCTCCCCAGAGCTGAGTAGAGAAGCAGCGAGGAGATGCCATGAGTCCTCATGGTCTCCTCATGTACAGTACAAAGATTAAATACTTCTACCTGCAGTTGTGACATTTGACTGTACAGAAAAGACAAAGCCACACACTGCATACAAGGCCTGCTCTTTTAAACCTGGGTTGGGTTTTTTTGTTTGATTAAGCTCACTCAGACCACTGCAGCACCATAAGGGGCTTGAAGCACAATATTCAAATTTGGGCTTTTCCAAAATAAAAGGGAATTTAAAGTTTTAAAGCAGCAATATTTGCATTTAAACCCTGGTGGGTCCAGGTTGAAAAGCTGAGATCTCTTGCGCTATGTTCTGTAGAGCCTCCCAGCACACTGCTGGGAGGTCCCCCGGTGCTGCAGGAGGAAAAGGTGACCATAGCCAGGTGTTTTTCACCACTCTTTGCAACATGGTAATGATCAAATAGCAGGGTGGGCTACATCCTTATAAATCCATGCAGTCTAATCCCAAGTCTAGCAAGCCACATTCCTGTTTTTCTTTGAACTTGATTTTGTTTCCGTTGTACCCTGTCAGGAGCATTTCCCATTCAGAGGAGGTCAAACAGAATCTTTTCAAGTCTCAGCCCACAGAGGATTAAATACTTGGCAACTCTGGGAATAGCAGGAGCTGGGCATGCATGTGTTCCCAGGCAGGATCCCAATCCTGTTGCTTCCCAGCTTCAGTGGGTGTTTCAGCCTGGTTTAGGCACTGAACCAGCTGCTAAGACCCTGAACTCCTGTCCTGGAGCCAAAACACATTGCCTCATCTACCTGGGCTGCTTTCTCAGTGGGTCCATGGGAGATAACTATTCACGGGTAGGCAGTTTCATAAGGAGAAAACAAAGAAAGAAAAGCAACGCCAAAACCAGTTTTTGGACTACAACCACAGAAAATAAGAGTCGCAGCTCTGAACATAACATCTTGGTACCTCCATAAATGCATGGTCTGACCAGAACCAGAGACGATAAATTCTCAGCAACTGCACTGAAATGCCCCACAGTTTGCTGCTTGCAGCATTTGTCTTACAGGTGGGCAGATCACCGCCTCTGAAGCAGTAGAGGAAGCTCATCTCAATTCAGTCATGCCCCAGGAAAAAAACTAACAGAAGCATGGCATAGAAAAGAGAAGTGGCAGCACCAGCACATGCTCCTGTGTTTTGCAGTCAGCCCCATGCACATGATTGCACTGCAGATGCTGCAGACCTACTCATGAACCACGGGGCTCACATGAGAGCTCAGCTCACAGCAGCTCAAGACTTCCCTTGTTTGGATATATCCATCTGCAGATACTCAGCTGCTTATAAAGCCTACCAGCTGAAATGTAAAACCTGTGTTAGGCAGCCCAACAGCTTGGCAGCCACTGAGCACCGATGTTAAAAACCAAAGGTTTTCCTTCAGACACTTGGCATCACCATGTCTATGGTTGCCTGTCTAAACCTCATTTCAACTTTCCAAGAGTAGGACCTGCTATGTAATATGGCCTCAACCCGCTCCCCTCTCAGGCCCTCCTCTTTCTTAGCTTTGGAGAAGCAATTATTAAACTTTTGTTTAGTCTTGGGAAAAGCTGAAACGGTGTGAATTTCTTCACCAAGGAAACATGCATGCTGTGTACCCTGGCTTTTGCTGAATTGCAGTTGTGACACAGGCTGCTCTCTGACTTTGGAGAACTTCCAGAGGTGTCTGGCATTGTTTGGGTGCAGTGTGCATGTGCCCTGGAGAGCAGACACTGAACAAAAGCAGAAGCCCAGTCAGGCTCCCTCTCTTCTCTCCACCATTAATTGCACTAAAGCACACGGCAGTTTAACCCCTCTATCAGCTGGGGAACTGCAATGAGAAGCTGCTCTAACACAGGCACAATGCTACAGGTACATGGGAACGTTATATTCCAAAATAAACACCTGTAGCACAGAAGTGCTTGTGCATTAGGTTACTGGGCACCAAAAGGTGAAGGACTGCATCCCTTTCCCTTGGCTACAGATTCAGGCCGAAGAACACAAGCCCTCTTGTGGCTTGTGGACTAAATAAGTTATTCATGAGCCAGCAATTAAAGAAGGTGGGAGCTGTGTGAGAAGGGACACATCTGTGAGTTGTCCTGTGGGGTTTGTTTTTTGCCTTTGAAAACATTATTCTGTTGGCTCTGATCTTGTGTCAGCTTGCATTTAATTCCTCTCATATGAAAGCAAGCCACAGAATAACTGAGGCAAAGTCGCCTCACAGGGTTATCTTCATGTGCTTGTGTCCCGGCCCACTAGAGGTGGTGCACAGTATTCACAGATGTTGTACTGGGACAGTTCTGTGGCCCTCTGTGGTTTCTTTTTTCTCCATCTGCCCAAGGGGAGAAGCATGATTCTCATCCTTCTTGGCTGTAACAGAAGTGGAGGAAAGCGTGACTCCTCTGCCTGGCATTGTTCTCCCTCTGTGATCAGCTCTCTGCCTGCCATGCAAACAGCAGATGTGAGTGAGGGGAGCTACTGCCAGGCTGCACGAGATGCACTGGAGGCACTAGAGACACAAGCTGAGTATCGAGTGCTGTAGCAGATGATTTCTGTGACTTGTGAGAGCCATCAGCCATTAGGGAGGTAAAGCATGCAGGCAAGTTTTAAACAAAGATCTGGCTTTGTGGTAATTCAGAACAGTATCTGTAGCTCTGCAGAGTTAAAATTACCAGGTTCATCAGCTCTCAGGCTTCAGGACTTCAAGTCATCCACAAGCTGGAGGCGGGAAAAGTGTCCCTTTGAGGAAGCTGCCTCTTCCTTCAAAGCAGCTGGAGCTGTGGGTCCTGCTGGCAGGATGGTGCCCCAGCTGACCCATTGGTCTGCTCGGGACAGAAGCTGGGCTTTGATGAGCTGCAAAGCAGAACCATCCCTGCCTCCTGCTATACAGTAGGGGCTGATGTCAGTGGAAGTTCATGGAAAGTCTGTGATCTCCCAATACAGCTCTTCATGGCCTGCTGATCGCTGTGGGAAGGCGTCTGATAAGCCAGTGCCTGAGCCTCATCTCCTATATCTCTCTCTCCCTCTGGCATGCCAAGTACAAACAGGGCTCAGACATGATGCTGGTATTGGGTTAAGGGTTGTCTTGTTCGTTTTTGGCATCTTTTCACATCACTACATTTCTTCATCAGCCCTTGTTCACCCTTCTCAGCGCAAAGTACTTCACAGCCTTAGAAACCCAAGTATCTCTATGCTCACTGCACACTGCAGGAGTCACCAGAAATTGTAACCATGTAGATATCACAAACCAGCCTTTCTCTGTGCTCCCCTGCTGCCTGTCCGCTTTACAGGAGCTGGTGTGTGAAGCACCACCATCCAGCACTGCTTGCTGACCAGCAGTGGCAAATGGGACACTGCATGTACATGTGTCTGCTCCAATTGCTTCCCTCTTTTTAGTCTTCCTTTATGTATAAAGGCTATGGAAGTATCGAATGATAACTAGAACCTTACATTTGTATAATTAAATCAACTTCAACCAAATGCTTTCTAAGGAAAGAGGAAATAAGGGATGCTTTACAACCTTAAACCTCTTTGTTTTGCCAGAAGATTTCATTATTTAAGGCTTAGTGAAAGAAGGGGGTGCAGGCTGTCAGCCAAGGGAGCCCTCTTGGCTAGCATTCAGCTTCCCGTGCTTAAAGAGGTTTGATGTGGCCATCGGGAGAGTGTCAGTTCCTATTGTGGTCATACCCAAAGCCTGGCAAGGAGGGAGGGAGAGGAGGGGAGGCAGACTGCAGACAGTGCCTGGGAGCTTGAGGAGAGTGCGCACAGGCTCGAGTGGGTGCTGCAGCACTGTAAGTTCAGGAGCCAGAGCCTCACCAGAGGGCACTGAGCTCACAGTGAACTCCTCACATGCTGTCAGCACCACTAGGGTTGCTCCAGCTGCACTGGGAGGGAGTGAGAACCCTTCTTCCATTGCTATAGGAAAGACGATATAAAGTAAATGTACAACATGCTCTTTTTTGCATTCCAATAAAATAGATGATTAAGAAGCACAAGGTTGAGACAAACCTCTTGCTTAGGCACACTCAGACTGCAGAAATAGTCAAATGAGACTGACTGTGATGGGGGCAGCAGTGTTTAAGCCATTGAAAGCTTGTTACTGGGTCTATTCAAGAAGTACTTCTCCCTGTTTCTACCTCTGTCACTAAGACCGACTGCTGGCATACTTCATTTATTGTCCCCCTGAACAGGAAAGTCTTCAACTTTGCACCAGTGTCAGAGAAAGTGTCTGGTGAGTTCAGACAGCAAAGTAAGTTGTAAGCTGGCACCTCTGGACAACCAGCCTGCAGACATTAGCAGCACACAGGATCTCAATTCAGAGCCAGAAAACACAGACACTCACACACACGCTCACACACAAAAAGCCCCAGGATTTGCAGATTTTTTGAAGTAATTTCTATGAAAAAACTTGGTTTACCCTCAAGAATCTGTAAGTCTACTCAAAATAATTCTGATGTTGCTAATACTTCAGTCTGATGGGCCCTTTGCATGCATCTGAAATCAGTCCAACTGAAGTGGCACAGTACCATTTATCATCTGGTACATGCAAATCATCCCACATTTGGCAAAATCTATGTTATGATGTAAAAGCTCACTGCAAAGTCAAATTGGTAGCTATCATCAGGGTTGAGGTGGTGGTGGTGGTAGTGGTGTTTATTTTTATATAAGAAGAAACAAGGTTCTCTTTACATTCCATGCCAAAGGAATGGCAAGCGTTAAGAGCACACAGTTCTTCAGGTTACCAAAAAGGACATAAATGCACACACAGGAATACCTGTGCAGTCAGGCAGATTTACCTTATTGATATTGGCATTTAGTAACTCAGGCGCAGATTAAAAAAAATAAAAAGAAAAAAAGGAAAGAAGAACTACCACCCCCTCAGAAAATAAATTAAATATCCTGGTCTCCATCTGCTGAAGATTCCTGGAAATCTTTCTAGTCTTTCTTTGGGAAATGCCCCATGATAACTTTATCTGAAAAAGTACTGAATAAAATGAGGTAGGACATCAGAATCTGGTCTTTTATCCTGCAATTGGATCTACTGCCTTTTGCCCTGTGTGTAACACTCTTGGCACCAAGAGAGGTCTCCTTAAGGGCAGCCGTCTGTCTGCTCCAACTAACTATAGCACAGGAACTGCAATTATCAACATTTCCATTCCCCAAATTCCTTTGCTGATCTCCACTGGGATAGTATTATAGTTATTCTTTGTTTGCAAATATACATACTTTACCAGACTAATTAGCTGGGAACTACATTTAAACTGAAGCCACATGACAAAATCTTGAGGGTTTTTTTAAACATCATGTTTTCATCACATCATGTTATGAAAAAGTGACCTTCACTCTGTAAGCCTTGGGCACAAATGATTTGTGTTCAACAGATGGATGGATAAAGGCTAAATGTGAAATCAACTCAAAAACTTACAGAGAGTAACGTGGGTTACTGTGAAGCCACTTTCCTGAAAAGCCCCTTATGCTCTTGGTTCCATTGTACTGATAAAGACACAGAGATCAGTGCTGGAATTAACTCCAGTTAGCTGGAATTAACTTCATGGTTACTAAGGCCAGCCTTCCTTCTAAGAAGTGTCAAAAATATTTTAAAACCTTCTACAAATAAGATACTGTGTTCTTCATGTGTTAATTTTTTAGCAGCCCAGATGCTGCTTCGATGAGATTTCCATATAACTTGTGTGATTAAGGACTGAGCAAGGATGACTTTTATTTGGGTAATTTTAAAATTAAGCCCTTAAGAATCTGACTAATTTTGAATTCAGTGTGACTTAATCTCATGCTTTACTCTAAGTACCTGCTTAAGCATATGGCTGAAGTAGGGCTTAGCCAAGATTGGCTGATCCTTGCCATACACAGAAAGGTACAGCCTGCACAGGGCATCCCCATCTGGTCGTGGTGAAGTTAGAAGTGTACAGCAAAACAGTGAAAGAAGAGCCGACTGCTAATAATTGACATTTGCTCGAAAGGGTGCTTTCATCCCACACGAAGTCTGCCACATTGCATTGCTATTCTTGAGACTATTGCTGTTTCTGGGACTGACAGGCTGCCAGTTGAAGAGGCCCTCAGTTGCTCAGGAACAATTAATTGGTGACACTGGCAATTATGTCTGTATTGATCACCTTGCTTTGCAGGTTCATCCAGAGGTAAGTGATAATGATATCGCACCATGCTCTCTAGTTATGACAGGACCTGATTTGTGGTCTTCACAGAAATGAGTTTGAGTTCAAATCAACAGTCTGAGAAGCTAAATGAGCAAAGAGGCTCATAAGATGTGCAGAGAGGTGGTGAAAATCTCCATTGCAGTGTTCCCGTTCCATGCATGTGTTGTGGTTTAACCCCAAATGGCAACTCAGCCCCACGCAGCTGCTCGCTCATTTGCTCCTGGCAGGATAAGGGGGAAAACTCCTGGGTTGAGATAAAGACAGAAGCCTTTAAAGGCTAAAGCAAAAGCCATGCACACAAGCAAAGGAAAACAAGGAATTCTTTCACCACTTCCCATGGGCAAGTGTTCAACTATGTCCAGGAAAGCAGGGCTCTGTCACGTGTAATGGTTACTTGGGAAAACAAATGCCATCACTCTGAACATCACCTCCTCCCTTCTTCCCCCAGCTTTATATACTGGGCATGGCATTCTATGGAATGCAATATCCTTTTGACTAGTTTGGATCTGCTGCCCTTGCTATGTTCCCTCACAGTTCTTGTGTATCTACTCACTGGCAGATTGTGGGAAACTGGAAAGGCCTTGGCCCTGTGTAAGCTGTGCTCAGCAATAAAGAAAATATCCCTGTGTTATCAACAGTGTTTCCAGCACAAATCCAAACATAGCCCCATGCCAACTACTATGAAGAAAATTAACTCTATCCCAGCCAAAACCAGCACAACATGCTTACTAGTTTAAGGTGGGGGCTTTTAGTGGCAATATTTAGAAGCAAGGCTCTTTTTGGCAGAGAGACAAAAATATATGTACCTACATGAGAGACTGAAGGGAATGGCTAAGATCTGTATGCCTAAACAAAGTGTTGGGTACCTCCTGTGGGACAGAAGCACTGCACACAAACAATGGTCAAGCCCGCTATTGCCAAGTGTCAATCAGAGGGTATTCATTTAAAAAGCGCCATCACTGTTTTTGCTTCAGATTGTTCTCCTTGGTATTGTCTATACTGTGAGCCTACTGTGAGCCTAACAGAGCAGCAAAGAAATCTGGAGAGGAGCTGGGTGGCTGTTCTGCTGAGAGAGCACCGTTGCGCTCAGCGCAGGCTGAGGACTCCTGGGGGCAGTGGACAGCTCTGTCCCGTGCTTCCACAGCTCCAGTACCCTGTGCTGGGGCTAATGAGCAGGTTTCCATGCTCCTATGATAACAGCAATAACCTGAACGATAAAACCTGATCATTGATCCTGAGATCAGGAGAGCAGGCCACTTGAGGCTCTTACCCACCTCCTTGGCTTATTCAGTGTTTTGGCAAGCAGTGCAATGTAGGCCAGGTCAAATCAAATCATAATTCAGTCAAAATCTGAATAATGCACCAGCGGCACAGTCTAGGAACAAAATGGAAACAGTGTGATTTTCATGCTCAAGAGCTAAGGCAGCACTGTGTAACCTATGGGTACCTGCTGTGGCAATCAGGGGAAGTATCATGGGATTTAAACCAATAAAATGAGTAAACCAGAAACCCTGGCCTTGGTCTGTATAAGTCATTGCACTGTATTTAATGTACTTGCTGCTTTCAGTTTATCAGGTAACCTAGACAGTATTAAACTGTAAAAAAGATTAGAAACTCTCTTAAGAATACTGCCATGCCTCTTAACTGATAACTGAGTTTTACAGAGTTTCCAGATCATAGCCACTAGTGTTAGACAAATTTTGATTTAGAGGAAGTTGAGATGTTTGAACCTGGATTGAAAAACCTTATTTTCTTTGAAATTTATTGTGATATCAGAAATCTAAACCTAATGAGGAAAAAAAAATCACAATCAGGCAGATAATGAAAACACAACCAAACCCACCAAACAGTGGCTACGGTATATCCAACAGCCTGTGATGCAAATTGGCATTGCAAGGAGAGAGGAGACGATTCCCCCTAAAAGATTCCCATATAATTTCAGGCTGCCCTAGAAACCAAAATGAGAAACAGAAGTATAGAAAGTTATTAAACTGTCCATTATGCGCAACCCAAGTGACCATTCATGTAGGATCACTCCATGACTTCAAAAGGTGGACAGAGAGCTTGGCTGTGCCCATCAATTGCTGTAAACAGTAAGGGGTATAAACAGGTATACAATAGATACCTTGCAAAGCAAATGGGAGAAAGTCTGAATAATTTCTGTGTGTATAATCATCACTGCAAATTCGGGGCAGAATGCAACATATGCATCCCAGCTGTAACATACATCTGCAATGTAACTCACCCACCTAACATACAGACAGGAAATAAGGTTTTTCCAGTGTCTCAGTGTAACAAGATAAAGCTGCTGAGTTTAACCCTAACAACACCAGAGCAAAAAGAAGCCCAGACAACTGTTCACTTTCTCACAGCATCTTGCTCCATCAGGACCTAAACTTAACTTAGCTGACGGATATTGTTACCTTTTGGCAGGTTCAAGGCCAGCTTCTGATCACGAGATATTCTGCAGTCAAACAGAAGACTATAAACCTGCCTACTAGCCATAGCTGAGCACTGCTTGGCCTCACACCTTAAACAGAGGGCACTATCATTTATCAGGTTTAATCTTTTCATAAACTAGAGAAAAGTTCTCATCCAGCATAACCATGATGCTTAAAGGATCCTTAAAGGAAGACCCAACAAATTATCCTGACAAGTGGTTCTGCTGGGTACACAGAGCAAGCCCTTTCAAATAGGTTTGCTGAGCCAAGGAGCATAAGCAGATGGAGCTCACAGCTTCTACACTGGCAGAGTTCCTGTGTGAGTGGGACATGATAAGAACTAAGGGGTCCAACTGGAAAATGCTGCTTGGCACAGCACTTGAAGAGACAACAAGGTAATGAACCCCATGGGACTACATGTAGAAAGCCAGTTTAGAGTGTTTGCAAGTAAGATTTGCATTGCTGGACTCCAGCGATACAAGCATCCCTTCAATTTCAAAGCTGATTTGGTACCCTAAAAGCTGTTCAGTAAGGGGGGAAGCTAGCCTGGAACCTCCCGAGACTCTAGGGAGATGGAGCAAGGAAGATAAAAGTGACCACAACCACTGCACCTACCCAGGACTTTGCACTTGTGGAGTGTTCCCTCCAGCAACCCCTGCTGTGCAAGACAGTAGGTGTGACTGCTCCCTGGCCTGTAACATTTCACCTATGCATGGATGATTTCCTCCCTGTACCACTCCACTCTCTGTACCAAACTACCCTTGAAAAAAGAGGGAGAGGACTTCTGGCCTGCGCTGGAGGGCTTGTGTCATTAACAGGCACTTCATCACGGGAACTTGCCTGCACACTGCCCCTCTCTGCTGCCACCCGTGCAGAAACAGGGATGCAAAGTGACCCACTGCAGGTATGGCTGGGGGACTGTGGCGTTGGGGCTTCTTCTCAGATAGGTCACTTCACTTTGCATAATCCTCACTCAATATGTGTATTCCTCCTTTTACAAAACTGACTTGGAAATTGTAGGATTATGCTGAGTTATAATACACTAATTCTAAAAGCATCTTTCAGGATATACTAAAATAAATTGTTAACTATACCCCTGGTCTTGAAAGAGCATTTATACCTCATACCATTATTAATCTCAGCTGCACTGAATTATTAAAATGAAATTCTCAATTACTCCCATCACTAAAAATACCAGTGTGGCTTTTAGATCCATATTTCTACCTTTTACTGTAATGCATTTTTCATTTTAATTACTGGCACCGTATTTTCAAAGGCCAGTGCCTTATCTTTGTGGGGTATTTATCAACCTAAAAAAAAAGGTTGACAAGTACATAAATCCTTAGGTGTGACAAGCAGTGAATTCTTGAAGGAGAAATATGTGGAAAAAAGATCATGTTATCTAGGTGAACCAAAGACATGTCAAAGTGAAGCAACAGGGGGAAACATCATCTGCTTCTCCTGCCACGGGTGTGCATTGTGCAAGACACTATTCTGGTGTTCATCCCCAGAAGGAGATTGTGTAGATCTTTTTCTGTGAAAGAAAAAGAGATCTTTTGCAAAAAAAGGGTTTGTGGACTAAAAGGATAACAAGAGCTTCCAGCTAAAATTCCTAAATGAAGATATCAAGATCACATCTAACCAAAGGCACAGGATACAACCCCAACCAAAGCCACAGGACAAACAACAGCCCCAACCCAAAATAAGCCTCTTCTGTCCAATGGCCTAACAATGAAGTACTGCAGCCCTCCTATTGCCATTACCTTTTCTGATTCAAAGAACAGACGTTTTGTCATGAAAATCCCTCTTTCCAGGTCTGTCAATGGTCTAGCTGGTGGAGGCCCACCATACAAACTCCTTTGCACCAGAACACAGGAGCAATAACTAACTCAGGAATGTTAACAGAGTGTCATCTGTGTGACCCAATCCACTTCAGAGTCCCTCACTGACCTGCCAGTTAGTCAGCACAACTAGTAAGGTCTCCTTAGGAAAGCAAAGGGTTGGTTGTGACAAGGGGTTGCCAGCTCTGTTTGCTTTTTCCTAACCAGGAGAGACATTTTAAAAAAAGACAGCACGCACTGTCCAACAAAACATTGGGGTGTGGAAGCCAATGTCCTTACCTAGGTTGTTAGCCCCTGCTGAAGCCTCTCATGCTACATTTTCATTTTTGCTCCCCAGGTCAGCTGCCTGTGCCAAAGTCATTCCTCTGCCATGATATGTGGACACACCTGCACACCAGCTGTGACACCTCATAGATTTATGGTATGGGCATTGCCTTGCAGGAGAACTGGCCTCATGTTCTCTAATGTAATTCCTGTCAGCTGATGATCAAGAATCATTATCCCCAACATTCAGGTTAGAGCACATGTGAGGAGACAGTAAAATGCCCAGCACTACATCCTCAATATCCTAAAGACAAACACAGTAATGGGCTTTCTTCCTAAGGGAACAGCAGTGTATCCAGTAATCATCTTTTTAAATTCACCTCCATCTAGTACAACAAGAGTAATTCTTTTTCTGTGTAGTTTCTTTCTTACAAGTGTGCTTCCAATTTCATTACTTGTAAGAATCCTGAGACCAACAATACCTTCAGCAAATAGAGATAAAGTAGAAAATGCAGGGATATCTTTGGAGACCATGCTGAATTTTTTTCTTTACAAGACAAATAATGTGTTACATTATGATATCTCTCCTTCCTCTCCTAACCTTTTTAATAAGAAAAGACAAACACAAGCCCAGCTGCACACAGCCAACATCTGATTGGGTCAAAAACTTTTAACCCATAGCATATGTGGTTGTATTAAAGGTGCTATGAAAAGGAGTTTTCTGGGACCTCTACCACCAGAAGGATACTCTGGAGATGATTTATATAAAGATCCTGGTAGTTTTTCAAGCTAATCTAGTGCCAGCTGGAAATTAAGGAGTAATCACCCCTGAGGCTGAACCACTACTGCAATGTGCAGAGCAAGAGGAGTACAGGATGGGAAAAACAACTTTCTCTTTTGCCACTCCCAACAGCTTCAGTTTTGTTCTAGCAGCTACATCCTGCAGGTATGAGAAAGAATCTTAAGCCTTTGCCTCTCTGGAGTTACTGGATCTCCTCCACTATCTGTGCCCTTCACGGGTAGAGCTGGAAGATTCAGTAATTCACCTTACCTGTTGCCTTTTTTATTTAGCATCAGGCAGAGAGACTGAATTTTGATAAACAGACATAATCATGTTTCTTTCAATTCTTCAACTCCAGCACTGTCTATTTTCTTCTAGCAGAAAAAAACAAGGAGAAAAGAAATAGACCTTGTCCCACACAGATGGACAATTCTCTCCACCCACCAATACAAAGGGCACTACACGGAGGAGAGTCCTCCAGAAAACTGCTTCCAATTTACTGCATGAGGGTTAGCATCAGGGTCACACTGAGGAACAACTACCAGAACACTATCAGAAAACCCTTCTTTGCTGGGTAGATGCCTCTTACCTGCCTGGTGCCCTTGGTATGCCTGTATTTCTATACTCTGCTCTCTTAGTCCAGTCTCTGCTTTTCTATATAGTTCTGATGAAGGCTTCAGTTTGCTTCTAATTTTAAAAGGGGACAAGGAAAATCAAAACACATGACGCTTATGAACAAGAAAAATATCTGCAGATGCAACGTAGGGGTGAATTTTCAAGGACAATAAGTGGATGATTCAACACTTTGCAATTCATAATGCTATTGAAGAAGGTGAATTTCATTTTTGTTGATGAAAGTGGCTCAATGTTTATATATGCATTAACTATCTCACCCATTTTCAAAAGTCACAATTGCACCATAGGAGCAGAGGGAGTACCTCATCTTCCAGGTCTGGTTTCTGGGGCAACAAAACTAGCTGGGACCTTAATGTAATGTGGTTGGTCAACTCTTTTCTCTTTTTAATTTCTATCCCATCACCTCCTAAAGCCCTATCTTTCATTCTGTGCTGTTGGTGTTAGAGCTCCACTGCAGTTCTCAGAAGTGGTCCTCTGCTATTCAGGGCAGTTGGCTTTTGAATGAAACATGAGGTTTTTTAGCACCTCAGGAGGCTGAGCATGCTTTAACAGCCCAGCCCCAGCCTCACACACAAGGACTGCCCTTTAATTCCACTTAAATAAATTCAGTGTTGTTGGTTTTGCCCCTGCTCAAAAGGAGCTTAGTGGGAAAGTCAAAACAGATCTCAGCCAAAGGGAAAAAATAATAAAGCAGGCCCATAAATTAAGTCAAGCAAGTGTATCCTAGGAACAAGAAAGAGCTCATGCAGATGAGGCAAACCATGCCATGCATAGAAAGCAAATCCCCACTGCTGGTCCTCCCTCATGCCATTCCAAAGAAGCAAATCTCTATGTGAAGTGTTTGAGAGCAAGCTGGAAATAGAGAGGCCCTGGAAAAATAGTTAAGAAATAAATTCCAGTATTCGGTGGCATTTGTTCCAAAGGAGACAAAGTGTCTTTTGTGAAACATTCCCACCAGAAGCCTTGCAGAGTTTGAACAGCATCCACAGACTGCACTGGTATTAGACCTAAAGTGAGATCTTACTGTTTGCCTTTCCTTTTACAATCGAAAATCCAAACAGATTTTAAAATATCTGACTAATTAACTAGGACTGAGCTGCATTTTTCCCAGGATATGAATCAACATTATTATAATTTTAGAAAGTCTATTATCATTATTATGGCAAAAAGAGTATGACAGAAAGTAAGAAAGGGTAAGGTGCTTAAACAGAGTGAGGAGATTATCCCTAGACTCTAACAATGAGCCCCTGCTCATTCATCATACAAAGTTATATCAAGTCTGTAGTAGTACTGTCTGCTGACTAGAATGTATTAGGTAAGGATGAGATTTTTAGGAGGAAGTAAGTGCCTTCCAAAAATCCCTTTCAGCTCTGAATGGTTTGGAAACTTAGCTAATGTAACATCTTACAGAAGCCTCAGCTAAGCACCTTCATGTTTATTTTCCTTGCTCTGAAACTCTGAGAAGTCAACACAGACTGATCACACTGCCTTATGCTTTGTGGGAGATGCTGCAGGATTGGAGGGCAAAAGCCAAGTCTAGGCTGATCTGCAGATATTGCCAGGGCAATATCAGCAATGGTCCCAAGAAAAAAGGCAGATCAGTGGAATTGTGTGATCCTTCTTTTTCTTTTTTCACTCAGGAAGGTTGGTAAGTGAAGTGCAAGATGCCCATAAAGTCTCCCTTGCAGCCAAAATCACTGTCTCAGCAGGGTCCATTAGCAGAGGATGCATCATCATCATTGTCTTGCCTTCCTCCTGGGAAAGAGAAATGGAAGGGAAAGGATGAGCTCCGTAAGCAAAACAAAGTAGAGAATGGGAAAGAGCTGAGAGACCAATTAAGCCCTGCACACATGTAGGCTCCCTGCATGGCAGCTGACCTACAAAGGATATTCAGAGTCCACAAAGGGCTGCACATTGAACTGATAGAGTAACCGGATGCAAAAGCAATGCAGCATCAAGCTGTGTTGAGGGGGGGTAGATTACCCTCACATTAACTCTATTATAAAGAGATGATCAATGCCACATAAATCAAAGCAGATATATTGGCATAAGCACCCAGATTCAGCTCCATTGTCTTGTGTATGGTTGGTAATTAAGTTTGCAATACTTTAAATGCAAAATGAGAAGGCATTTTTCAGAAAATTTCTTTTATTGTGTTTGCAGTTATGCAGCTGGGTGAAGCTGGAAGAAAACTTCCCCTGGAAAATCCAGTTCATCCACCACCCCACGGAAGGCAGAGCTTAAATAGGCCATCACCACCTTGCAAGTACTGGAGAACGAGTCTGTTTTGCTCCTTCTCCTCCCACAAGCATTCCTGATTTTTCCTGCTGGGAAGAAGGCAGTAAGTGACAGCTGGGAAGGGGTAAAAGAGGCAAATGCAGGCTCGAAAACTCACAATTCTGTGTTTGGCTTGTTTGCAAGTGGGCGCCGAAGCGTGTCCCTAGACAGACACATCATGGTGAGTGAAAGGAGCTCTTTTAAGCATAATAATCTTTTAAAGTCTATCATTTGAGACATAATCTGAGTTCAGATGAATGATTTTTCACCCTATTACACTGTCAATAGCATACTTCCAATCTTCCCCCTATTAAGAAACACTTCCACTCCTGCTTCCTCCTCTCAAGCCAGGGATATTGGAAGGATGCATCCTCTGAGACTGTTTACTTCCATGGAGATCTTTAATAAAAATGCAGTGACTGGAAACCGTGAAGATAGAGCAGTCTGAGGAACAGGAAATTTAAAGGGACAAATATGCAAAACTCCTCGAGATGCTGCCAAGGCAACAGTTTGAGGAGGAAAACAATGCTGAGTAACATAATTTTCCCCAGTAGTTGCAAGTCATTCAGCAACCTTGAATTAAGCTCACACCTCTGCTGTCTCTGCACAGTTTCACGAGAGGAATGAAATCCTTTATCAGCAGGACCAAAAAATCCTCCAAAGAGGGTGAATATTAGAAAGTCACAATTAAAGTCAGGGAGCTGGCAGCTGCCCTGCAATGATTAATGGTCTCACACATCTCCTTATGCCCAGGCTCAGCCATGCTGAGCTAATGTTTGAGAATTTCATAATCTCAGCAACCCCTTTGCTTTCAAAGACATAGGCTCGGCTGTCCAGTGATTTCTCCAAGAGACAGTTAAAATGAGTTTGGTTTCCTCTTTCACTCCTCTCTTTCTTGAAACATCCTTAAAGCTGGTGCATTGACCAGGGCCTACCAAATTGCTGTGTACAGTAACACATTGTACAGTGAAATAACAACTGGACCTTCACACTCAGGAGGAGATCAGACAGAGAAGTCTGTTATCATAAACAAGCAGAACTAGCAACACGAGTGGGTGATGGGGGTTGATAATAAAGAATACTGCATTACTGCTAGGAAAAATTCAGCAGCCAAAAAAGGAGAAATGTAGGCACACAGAGACATTGTGCCTCAATAGGAATCTCCCAGAGTGCACATCCTGGCTTCAGCAGGCTGTGTGAACCCATGCACCAGCCTGGCTCCTGTTCAGCTGCAAACACACGTGCACAAGTACATGCATCTAACGCCTAGCTAAGACAAGCAGGGGAAAGAAAATGGAAACCAACAGAAGTAAGAAAGGTGCCTGTACAGACAGAGTCCCAGTGAACAACTGAGGAGTGGGCTGGCCCATGTCTTTTGTGCTACAAGTCTAGTTGCAATTTGTACCCTTGAAATTGAATTTGTAATGACAAATTCATTTGCTTCTTTTGATGCCTGACTTTGGAACCATTGAAACATGCTGCTGACACAGCCCTAGAAGTTGATGCCTCATTAAGCCTTAAAACAGACACCATCTCCTACCCTGATAAAAGTCCTGTTGGTGAGAGCTAGATCAGATGTCCAGGACCTTTCAGTTTGTAATCTTTCCGTAGCAGCTACCAAGAGCTGATGAACATGATCCAGAGTGCTGGTACGATGGCTTTGTGCCTAATAATCCAACCTGGACTTTGATGTAAAAGTCAAAAGTTGTTCATCTTTTAGTCTCTTGCAATCATGCAAGCTATGAGTAAAACAAGCCAGGTCTCTGTGTGATGATGAAACCTTTCAAAGCAGTTTCCCTTATCTCCCTGCCAAGAAAGTCTTTCCAAACCTGTACAAAAATTATAAGGTGAGCTACTGAGGAGTCCAACTATCCTGCCCTTCAGGTTTCCATAACCTGTCCTGTCCACTGTGTCCTCAATATGTCTGGGGACACAAGGCATGGAAGCCAGACATCTCTGTCTTTACAGTTTAGCTGGTCTTTTTGGCAGATTCATGAGCATATTAGCAAAGTCCTACCACACACTAGAGACAGAGAAAGCACCTTTATTTCCACTTTGTAGCAAAAGAGACCAAAGTGGCAGGAGATCAGCTGACCTCCTAAAGCCACAAACCACATCAGTGGCACAACTCAGGCTCTGCCGTCCTGGCAAGCAGTTACACTCCTCTTCAGCAAGCTGCAGAGCTCAGGAAAGGTCAAGACCCAAGAGGTGTCTTAGTCCACTGTGGTTAATCGTGTGGGGCTACATCAGACTACCTTCTGGGTAAGGGACAGTCATACTGTGCACAGCAAATATTGATTGCACACCTGTATGTACATTGTCCCCACTGTATTCAAAACCACTCATACGTGTTAACTGTGAGCACGGAAAGGTTCGTATTGCTTTGCCGCTTGCCAGTTATAGTTACTACTGCTGTAGAAAGTACATTCAACATGAGGCGGATTCATGTTTAGAACACAGAGCTGCTTCCAGAAACCTGCATTTTAATTACCATCTGGATTTATGTGGGATCCTCTGTTTTATAACAATGCTACTGTTTCAGTTGCCTTTCCCACTCTTTTAATATGGAGATTTTTATTGCTGGCCATATCTTTTAAAGGTGGCAGCAGTGCTGCCCAGGAGGTTTGCACATACAATCACTGCTGGCATGACTGCAGCAGTTACAAGTGCTGAGGCAGCTTGTGAGGCTAAAGGGGAACACAGGCAGTCATGAGGGAAAACTCAAGGCCTGTCCCGAGCAGTTGTGGTGAGTGGCAGCAGAGCGACGCACTGCTCCACCAGGGAATCTCAGCAAGTCATCTCCACTTTGCAGCACATGCTGAAATTTCCCTGGCAAATTTATCTTCCTCAGTGTTTGTTTTGCAGCCCACCCATGATCTGAGAGGTAAGGGGGAGTGGGGAGCAGGAAAACAAACGCAAACACTGAACCCACCTTTTATGAGTTGCCCAAGGGGGTGAAGGCTGAGGGTGCAGTGACAGAGCTGTGGGTGACTTTCTTGGTGGACAGGGGTAGAAAGGAAAGGAAGAAGGGAATAGGGCAGTGCTGAGGAAGGGAATGCAGCTGAGGAGACAGAAGGCCAGCTTGGTAATTTGTGAATGAAGCCTTTGTCTTACAAGTTTGGGAAGAGCATCTCAGGGGCCATCACCTCCAAGGCAGCTGAAGTGGAAATGCCCCCATTCGTTTCATGGCAGGACTTACTTCAATCAGCTTATGTGCAGTCTCAACTGACAGGCAACCCCAAAACAGAACCAAAATCTCCTGTGCCAGCCACACATTTCCAAATCTCACATGACAGTTTATCGTTGAAGACTATGCCTAATAAATCTACCCAACTGCGTTGTGTTGAATCTCATCCAGGATAATCACTCCTGTCAGACACGCTGACCTTTCTCACTGGTTCAACTACATACTTATGTAGCAGCGCTGAACACACTTGATTTCTGAGCTTTGGTTTTGTTTAAACACCATGATTTTTGGTACAGTCTGACTATAGACCAAAAAAAACCCAGCAAAAAGATGAGTTGAAATATTCAAGGAAGAGAATATATTATATTATTTATCCTTCAGAGAAACCAAGCAACACCGATGACCCTGCAGGAAAGAGAGAAGTCTGAGGTTCAGTAATTCCCTGTTTCTACAAAATGATCTGGGACATTTTCAGTGCGATCCTGTTGGAGGCAGCAAAAACACAGATGTCTGAAAGCAGATGAGGAGTGGTTCAAGCAGTGTTCACACTTCAAGGAGCTCTCAAAGCTGTCCTAAACCTTGCAGGCAAATGGGAAAATGGCTAGAACGGTAACACATGTGCCACTTGTCAGGTACCTTCAAGGACAAGCCAGTAATGAAATCACTCTCCTACACTCCCTGAATCATTACTATTATCTGCCTTCTCATTTGCCAGAGGTTCAGAGGTTTTACACTTCCTTGGGAAAATTCAGATTCTTCATTCAGTCATCTTCTCTGTATCAGGCATGATTTACCAAGGAAGCCAGCTGAATTTCTTCTGAATGCCTCCTTATGTTTGTGTCTAATCAGTATTAGGAAAAAATGCCCCAAACACACAAATACCTTCTTTTCTTCTCACTGTGTAGATGAAATGCCATCTTGGGTTCATGCATCATTTACACACCTTTGTGTAAACACCTATAATGCACACATGAGCACACTCCCTGGAAACAAACATAAAAGTACAGAAATGCTATTTTTTCATCCAAGAGGCCACTGCAAGTATTTTTAAATAGGATAACTTGTTCAACAGTTATGCTGAAAAACCCTTAAGGAGATCAAGGCTCTGCTGTATTACAACACCATACACAACAGTCTGTCACTCAGAGATCTGACTCGTAGCAAACAGCCCGGAGAAGAAGCCTGAAAAGGCAATAAACAAAAGGGCCACTTCCATTTCACAGCATTTCTCGCCAAAGGCAGAGTTGCCTTTGGATAAAATTTCTAATTTCCTCTGACTGTATCTCACTCTCCAAGATTTTGCTGCCGGTGGAGCAGGGAGGGCTGAGAGGGATGTACGGTCCTTGGCTGCTGCAGCTTATTTTTGGTTTCTGCAGTTTCCTTTCTATCTGTGTTGAAACAAAGGGCTGTGGACTAGAAATGTACTCCATTTAGCAGTTGTTTTACTGTGAAGCTCTGGCAGGAGAAGGGCTAAGGCAGCTGCATTTCAGTCTCCACAGCTAAAACAGACTGCAGTTGTTAACTGGGGACTGGAGATGAGACTTTATGTCCAAAGCCTCAGTCACTGAACGTCCCTCCTTAGCTTTTTCTGTTGTTTTTGGCTATTCAGCAGTGCAAATGATCATGGGCAACCTGACTTCCAGAGGTACTTCTCATTTAGAAGGACAGCCTCAAGTGATGGACTATGCTACACCAGGTTTTGTTAACATTCTCTTGCCTTCAGTGGTAAGAGCCTGCCCAGCGAAAGCAGCGGAGATGGTGAGTGCCTACTACACATTTCCCTACACTGGCAACTTGTTCATTGCATTTTCTCTATTTTAATTCAGAAAGAAACTACAAAAAGTGTGATTCAACACAAAAACAACTGCATACAAAACACTGCAGCAAAAGAATAAGCTGAAATTGGAAAAACATATTAAAGTCACTTGGAATAGCTGCTGCAGCATGGCAGCCTCTTATTAAGGAAAAAGGAATAAGCAACACAGTACACACATACCTATTCTTTACATCGGTGTATGTGCTCAAGTAAGACCTTGAATTGTCTGATGAATGTCTTTGGTTTATAAACGTATCTCATTTCTTTTCTTCCCTGCTCTTCCACTCCAGGCCTCTAAAAACTATAGGACCAAAGACAATTGCCTCTCATGGCTTTGATTCATTCTTGAGAATATAGATTAGAAGCAGGAAGCCAAGGAGACCTTGGGATGATTTTAATTGCCTGCAGTTACTTTTGGAAAAGAGAATAGATATGCAAGGTCCTTGATGAAAGACAGATGGATGACTAAAGTCTACCTCATTATAAGCTGCTGCAGCAGAAACGGGCATGTGGCAGCACTCATTTGAGCAATACACACATAATCTTACCATCTCCTCCTAAAGACAGACAATGTTAGAGGCTCTCCACAGCTGGACAGCAAGTTTTTGGGATGAGACTACGATATGCATGCAGACACCATGAAATGAATTAGAACTCAATTCATCACTGAATTGAAAAGAGGGGAGGAAAAAAGGCAAAGTCACCAAATGATTCATTTCACAGGCTCAGTAAACATGCTTGCACTCCTGCATAATTGACCTCCAGCTTGGCCGGGAGGAATTTTTCCTGTGACACGAGGTATCTACACTTTGCCTTGTGCTGTGTCTGCTAGAATGGCTTTCTTATTGTTATCTAGATTGCACCTCACTACAACCAGAAGGATGTCACGGACTCCTTTCATATGAAACACAGGAAGAAGTCAGAGCTAACAGGGTGTCTTCCAGGGACATCATCTCTCATTTTAATGTTTTATGCAACCAACCTTTTGTTCCTTGTCCTAAAGCTTACCAAGATCTGTAAAGGCCCATTCCTCTAGGGTCTGGTTAACCCCTTGCATTGTTTGCATTAGATTGGTTGCTTATTTGTATCCCCCTTTGTGGGTTTGCCCTGTGTTTTGTGTGCTGCTGAGGCAGAGGAGCTGCCCACTGAAGAAGGACAAAGAGGAAGCCAGGGTTGTTGAGACCTCAGTTTGACAGGTTGGCACACATGTCATTCAAGAGCTGTAACTACTCTCTACCAAATTGTCACTGCTGCTAACATACAAAACATTTCCTTTGAGGGGAGTTTTAGGTAAAAAAAGCAAAGTATAGAGATCAATATCTTTGTGACACCACAACTTCTGAAATTCAGTTACACCCTTCACTGAAGGACTGGTAGTTCAGTAGACACTTGCTCAAGGATGCTCAGTGGTGTTTGTCTAAACCAAGGGTACTGCTTCTCCTTTGGATGCTGCTTCACCAAGCACATGAGGTCAATTGACTGACTCCTCTTTTGGACTGCCATGGAAAAGAAACTACTCATTGTTTGATTTATAATTAAAAACATGTTATAAATTCATGAAGGAGCAAACGGTTTCACTGTTCTAAGAATAAGTTGTTATATAGTGTCATGTTTAAGTTTTTAAAGAAAGGAGGACACCAACGAAGATACTTGACAGCTCCAAGAAAGGAACAGGGAAAGTAAGTTATATAGGGACACTAATGGATTTACAGGAGACATTTCAGCCTCACAAAGTCTTTGCAATTCTTTAATGAGATTTCTGGTTTGCTCCCCATGGAATCAGCATTGAGAACATACCCAAGTGATGCTTCATCACAGAAAGCAGCAGAAATAGGAGGCATATGGCAATAGACTGAGAGACAATATAATTTTGCTCAGAAAAAGGACAAAAATGATACCAAGAAATTATATTCAAACCACTTACAGGAAAAAAGAAATAAAACCACAGTCATCCACAGGAAGCAATTTGTATCCTATTTGGCTGCCTTTAATGCAACTTGAACATAACAGGCAGTGTACTGAATCTACACTTTCCAAAACAGGACTAGGGCAGGACAGCTGTGCCCTATAACTTGATTAATACACAGCCAGAAAGCAGCAAGCTGGACGTTTGTTTTTATTAACCCCTTAAGTCTGTTCAAACTTCTGTAGTTTTAGTACACTCCTAGCACTGCTGAACCATTCAGAGTCATGACAAGCAATTTTTAAGATCCAGGACTTATGAACCCAGACCCTCATCCACAGCAAAAAGCCATGAATGTGTCACTGCCTAAGAGCTGTCAACAGGGACACTGAAAGAACTGGACTCCACCCCAACACATGAAGTGGCCAGCACAATTTTGCACTCTCCTACGCACTGATCCAAGCTGTGGAAACGAGCTCCAACCTCAATGGACAATGCATCAATAGCATGAATCATTAATAATAGTTCATAATATGAAGAATACACTGTTTCCTAAGCATTACAAACCACTAAACTGAGGCTGGACCTGGAGAAATTGAGAGGAAGCAATTCATTTCCCCAGGGAACACAGGACCAGGGTTATGAAAAACCTCTAGACATCACAGGGCTGGGAACCTTGACTTCCCAACAGTGCTGCAGAGCGTCATTATATGATGAAGTGTCCAAATACTGACAGTAGGGATGCAATGTCAACTGCTCTGTGCGCAGAAGGGGGCCTCAGGTGGGCTTGACGAGGAGCTGATAAAAGTTTTTGGAAGACACCTTACAAGGAAATATGAAAGCAGACTAGAACTGGACTTGCACTGCTGATGTTCATTTTTCAAGGGGACCAGAGGGGACAAAAGTAATCAAAAGACCACATTTCTGTTTTCAATACTGATACTTTTTAAATAATTTAATATTGTCTTTGTAAGTTAAATAGATGTTCCAGATAAAGCTTTGCAGACAATATGGGTGTTAAAGCCTTTTGTACCGAGATTGGCTACCATCTTTTCAAAGTATTTACAAAATATCACCGAACAGTCAGACCTCTCACCTCCTTCTTATTTGTGTTCTGTGAACCACTACATGCGTTGTAATGCAAACTGTGCAATATATCTATATGACTTGATTCTTTCCATATTATCTCGGTGTCTTACATGAAACATGATTTCAGAGCCAGTGAAAGCCAAGATTCCCCCCGTGTAACCTGTGCAGGAGTGTTTTCAGTCATTTGCATCAGAGCTGCAATAGGACAAGGACCACTGCCACATTTATGGCATGTTTCAACCACGTGAAACATCTTTTTTGCCACTCACAAAAGCTGAATGATCTTGTAAGGGCAGCTTCCTTTAAAACAAGCTAACTTCCAGCACAAGCATGAAAGCCTTTAGTTTGTACATAAAATCCAAAAGCAAAGAGGAGAGACTGGAAGGGTCCACAAGGCCCCTCTCTGCACCACTGCCCCCGTGCTCCCGCAGTGGCTGTTGCTGCTGACAGCACCACGGAGCATTTCACCAAGCTGTCCATGTCAGGCTGGTTCCAATTCATTCTCGCTGCCTGACAGACATGACCTGCGAGAAGCAGCTGACAAGCAGTCAGTTCATTGCCTCATGAAAGACGGACATATTCGCTGCCATTCAAGCCTGATTTTTCATAAGAACAAGACTATGCTGTTCCAAATGTTGCACTCAGCATGTTGGAATGATGCCTTTGATCAGGGGCACTGGGGCCAGCAGAAAAATGAATTATTACACAAGACAGTGTCTTTGTCCATTTCTACAGTTTAAGAGAAAGATGCAGGCACTCAACCAACTGACTGCTTGATAGTGTTGTTTCTGTAATACCCAGGACCCTGGTAGATTTCTAAAACAGAGACATGACCAGACTGTTCTTCTGAATCAAATATCAGCCTACTTGATTCATCAGAATGGTGGAGGTGACAGTGTATGAGATGATGCTGTGCCTGCAGTGGCTTAGAAGTCATGGTTTATGGTAAAAAAAGACTAAAACACTAAAACAAGGTTGTACTTAAAAATGGTAACAGAATAATGACTTGAGAACGCTATTTCTTTAGGTTGCTGATTTTTATCTCAAAATTATTTCTATTTGAAAGTGCTTTGCCTGGAAATGAGATTGCTTGCTAAATTGTAAATATTTGGGTTTCTTCCCAGGAAGAATCCCCTGACTTTCTAAGATCAAAAAAGTGCTTAGGCTTCCTTTGGCTCATGCTCAGGTGCTTCTTTTTATAAAACTGAACACCTACAAATTATACTGTAGCAATTATAGATATATCCCTTAACAAATGAGGAGCTAAGAAATTTAATGATGCAATCTGGTAACTAGACATATGGGAAATTACACAAAGAGGGAAAAGCAAGATTAAAAAAATCCACATAATTAGACAGTGAGATGAACCCCTAGACCACACCTAGCCACCCCTCCCTAAAAACACATCAGGCACCCTGTTGCACTGCTCATCTCATGTTCCTTTCCTTAGAGAGAAGTGAGTAGTGATTGATCATGTATTCATGTGCTCTCACAAGGTCTCAGATGATGCTCTCATTAGAGAGACTGCTGTAAATCCTGTTGTTTAATTGATACTAGGTAGATTCCTACCTGCTGGCACACTCCTCTCACCTGGTTCACCAAACATCTTCTCATTCAGAACGCTTCGTCTCCCCTCAAGATCTCAAAATGCAGCATCAAGTATGGTCAAACCATACTCTAACACAAATGTGCAGTGATTCCTACTTTATGTATGTAAAACTGAGATCTCCAGCAACACAGGGCAACTCCATACACTCTTCACTCATCCTGGGATACAATGGAGAACCCAGGATACAAATCCTGCCTCTGAACCATCCAAGCTCTGTTTCCATCTACCACAAGTAAATACATTCAAGATGGAGCCTGATCTGAACAGAACTAGTCTTGTTTTTGCCTCTGCTTTTCAATGGGAAGAAAATTGTGCTGTTCCAAATTCTGTAAGTGGAATTCTGCTTCAGAGCCTCAATTTTCATATAGTTAAAAAGTTTCATCTAATTTCTAGCCTGAAAGTATTCCTCAATAATCTATGCCCTGCTGTTCTTGTGCCAAGACTGTCTGTTAGCTTAAATTATTCTTTCCAGCACACAGAGCAAACCCCTGTTGCCTCTTTGCCATCATTTTACTAGGTGACATAAATCTTCTTCTCCCTTTGTATTACCTTTTCCTTAAAGCAAACCATCAGTGAACACATTTCTAAGTTCAACCTTCTTGAATATGAGTGACCACAACTGCACTCTTGATTCCAAATACACCACAGATGCAATGCCCCTCTCTATCACCTGCACAGATAGGATTGCATTTGCCCTTTCCCCAGCTGCATCACACTGACATCTTATGCTGTAATATACAATACAGGTTTTCACAAAACATATTGCACAAATTAACCCAATCCTTTTCTGCAATAAAATAATTGAATTTCTAGACAAAACAAATATTGCAAGTCTTATCTGGACCAAGCCACAAGCACTAGTGCCTCACTTCTCTCTAAGTTATGAGCCTATTTTCCAGCAAAGCGGATTATGTTTAATCCTTAGGTGAATAACCTTGCACTTGGTACCATGCCATTTCACAACATTTCTACTGCATAATCTTCAAGGTCATCCAATTCTTCTTGCACAGTATCTTGATCTTCCTTTTATTGATGTGTCTCACAACTTTGTGTCAGTAACAAAAGGCTATTTCATTAACAGTCTCTATTTTCTGAGCCAAAGTCACTAACAAAAATATTAAGCAAGATTGGTCCCCAAACTACTCCCTGATAAAGTCTCACTAACCACCCTCCAGCCTTCCTTCTACAGTATCACTTTCTGCCATCTTCTTGTTACCCAGGTGCTTCTACTACTTTCTAATCCCCATCTTCTCCAGTCTATTTAACTCCCTGTGAATTGTAGCTTTAAATAATTTCTGTTTATTGCATTTCTTTGCCAAGACGATCCGTTATTTCATTACTTAAAGGTATCATATAAATTTGGCACGATCTCTGAAAACCCTGTGTTGTATTTGGTCGCTTGCCGAGGTGAACAGCTCTGGCGCAGGCACGTCGTGCAGCGGAGCAGGGGATTGCAGTGAACGGGGCGAGTTTCTAGAGACAGGGGAGCCACAGAGAGCACCAGCACCAGCTGGGAGCTGGCAGCTCCCTGGACAGCAGCTGCAGAGGTGTAGGTGGGATCGGGAGAGACAGCGGGGGCCTCTGCTCCCACACGAAGTGATCCTGGGGACAGCCGGCGACTGGAGCAGGCCAGCAGGGCGTGGTGCGGCAGTTCTCAGGAAGGGTGTGCAGGATGGGTGCCTCTCCAGAGGAGGCCATTCCACTGGTCCAGTGGAAGAATCTAAGAACACACCACTCAGCAACTGCTCAGTCTTTGGAACAGCTAACAGGATATTCTTTGGAACAGCTAACAGGATATTCTTTGGGTGTTTTCCTATTTTGTATTCATTCTTGCTTATTCTCTGCTTGCCAAATTGGTCTATCATCTTGAATATGTACTGAGGTTAGATTAGATGTCTACCTACCCCTGAGATTTCCTGTTGTTTAGCCAAGTGGTGTAAATTCAGATTTCACAGATTTATTTAAAACCCCCACAAGATTCTTACTTCGACACTAGAATTTCATGTGCAAATTGTAGCAGATTTCTGGGAAACATATATCCAACCCCTCAGGCATGTCCCAAAGTTTTGTATCCACCTAGAATAAGGTAGTTGTCTCTCCTTCATACCTCAGAGCTACTGTCACCTTTCTTTTGTTAGCCCCCAGTACTGACAAGGCTGGGAAAGTATTGGCTTGATCAGGTCCAACCCAATCATCTTTCCTGAACAGAAAGGCAAAGCAGTTTCTTAGTTTTAGAGCTTCACCAATGTCCCATTCAATTTTAACACAAACATATTGCATAGTGCATCTCCCCCCATCCCCTCACTCTTTCCTCACTTTGTAATTATTTGATTGCAAGATCTTTTTTCTATTTGCTTTATTTCCCTTTGCTTTGAGTCCAGCTCAAGCTGGTTTTTGACAGTTCTTACTTTCTCTCTAGGGAGCCATGTGAAATTTTCCTCTTAGTTTTAAACTTTTGTGCTTATTTAAGCTACTTCATTAATTTAGACCTAGGGCCTAAAAATTCTATTTCTGTTTTTTTAGGACTTTTTAATGTCAAAAGTGGGAATCACCCTCAGGATAAGAGTAATGTTGAGGCTGAGATTGTCCAACAATCATGTTCACTATAGTTTAAACATCCATTCTGAATAAGAATTTTCTAACTTAAATGCCCCCAAGACTGAGGAGCAGGCAAAACTCCCAGAACAAATCCCATTCATGTGGCTTCACTCCTCATTAAGTATCACATTCTGATATTGTTTCAGTCTTTGAGGCTGAACAGTTGATTGTCTCCATAATTCATTCTTCCACTTTCTCTCAGTGACCAAGGGGGAGCTCCATGATTACCTGATAAATAAGTATTACATTGTCTCACATTAAAGACAGGAATGCCTCCCAGGGATCCCACATAATGACCAACAATAACAAAAGATGACAACAATAACAAAAGATGACTTTTCCCTACTAAATGCATACTGGAAGAGATAGAAAAAACAGAAGACAAAAGGTTACAGTTATTGCTTGCTCACTAGTTCTGCTTAAATGTTTGGGAGCTCACACCCTTTACCATGACTCATTAGCAATTTCCCTTCCAGATACACTGGACAAAATGGACAAAGAGCTATTTATGTCAAAGTGAATCCCTGTTCTCAGAGAGCTTCTGACCCTGCATTGCACTGAAGCAAAGAGGTCTCCATTTAGCCAGGGAGCCTGGAACAGACCCTATGGCTGCCATCTATCGGCATGCAAACCTGAGCTCTGGCAGCTCTCCATCACTTCCAGTGGGCAACAGCTCCAAGGGCAGAGTTAAACTGTCTCATACCTTGTGGTGTCCCAGGTTCTCAGTCTGCTCTTCTTCAGGCTCCTCTGGAACAATGAATTCAGAGGAGATTGTTTTGCAACAGCAAATGTTTCTTCTGACAACTCACATTATAGAGTAAGCAGGACACCAAAACTGAGCAGTACTTTGTTCCACTATTCAGTATCCAAAACCTGTATTTGAGAAATGAGGAAAGTGGGTAGCATTTATATCTAAATGAAGGATAGAATTCCCCCTCTCATATGCCCTCAGAAGAGAAGGGAAAATGTGCCACAGAGACATCTGGATGGTTTTCAGGACTTGAGTGCTTTCCATCTGGGACCATAAATAAAAAAGTAGCACTGCAAGAATTTTCCATTTCTAGACCAGACAATAAAATTACCTACTCCCAGAGCCATTAGATGCCAGAACAGAAAAAGTAACAACTTCATTTTAAATAATCATTGATCAAAATTGAGCTGCATCTGGATGTGACAGTAGCTAGGACAGATTTGGTAGTGCATGCCTGCAGGTCAGTCAACTAGAACATGCTCTTCCACAACTACAAACGGCACATCCAACATGAAATTCTGACACGTGTGCAGGCACAAAGCTGAGATGCAGCAAGTTAACCTAGGCCTCATCCTGTTGCCATGTGCCCAGCAGAGTCCTGCCCGAGTGTCCCAGGAGACAGCTGGTTGGCATTTCCACTTGCAGGAACCTGCTATGCTTCTCAAAAGACATATGCACTCCAATAGAGCAGGAGAAAGCAGCTGACATTGAAACTCTGGCAAGAGCCTATTGTTATACTGGCCAAATCCAAACATTTGCTCAAAAATCCAAACAAAGCAAACCAAAATTCCCACTGCGGTCAAGTGGACTCTTGTATAAACATGGCTAACCAAGGTCTTTCAAACAGTGACTATTCTCCTCTTAGACCTCTGACCTATTTCTGGAAGCACTTCTATAATTAATACTAATGAATTAGAATTAATACTACTACTAAGACTGATGTTTTAGAAGCTGCCTGGGCAATATGGATGCCCATACCTTTCTATTTTTAATGGGAACTCAGCATCCAGATATCTTAAAATTACTTTCTGTTTCCACATAGCACATAAACCCCCTTCCCTGATAATATGCCATAACTGATTGGCACAGTCCTGGCATGGAGACCAGGGTGTTGAACCTCCCTCTGAAGCAAAAAGGTTTCTCCAGGCCTGCTCCAGGCAAAGAGGACTGGAGTGGGAACTGCCATTCCCAAGAAGCTGGAGAAGAACAGCATTCCGCAGCACTGACAGTGGCACATGCCCTTGCTGGCCCAACACACACACTCTCAAGCTGGAGAACATGTTTAATGAGCCACTGTACCAGCTAATGCAAAGGTTTTATACCAGATAAAACAAGGGGTAAATGCATGTTTAAATGAAAAATATTCTCTTCTATATTAACATGCACGATTTCACTGTAGAGGGTGATTTACATTTATTGCTTGAAGAGTACTACATATTTCTTGCAAAATACACATTTCATAAAAGCCAAGAATCATTTAGAAATTGTTTAGAAAAACATCTCCCTTGAAACTATGTAGAGTATTTCAGGGTAATCGCACCTTCATCATTTGTTCCTCATCTTTAGGGTAGACTGGCCAGCTCAGGATTCCCATACTTCATCATCAAACTATCCTCAGTTCCAGTGGTGAAATGTCAAGTCCTCAGGCATCTTGTATTGCAGCTTCCTTCCTTTGCAAAATTTCCTTACTTTCCTTACTCCTTCCTAGCTGACCTCCTCTGAACACAGCCAGAGCAGGAATTAAAGCAAAACCCTGCAAAGTAACTAGAGCAAGTCTATGATCTAACATAAGATTTCAATTCGTGTTTTTCATTCTTCATACAATCCAGTTCTGATTAAAAATGGACAAAAAACATATTACAGTCCACCACCAGTGGCTTGGGGACAGAGTGGATTAATTACCATAAATGTTCTTCTAAACAGATTTCACAGTCTGGCACCACCAGGTCACTGAGGTAGTTTCCAAGGCTTGAACACCATAAAGTTTTGCCTCTAGGGCAACACGTGGTTCCTGGCAGAAGCAGCACTGATGTTTATGCTGCTGTCACTGCACTTAGGAAATTGTCCTTCACCCATGTAGTATTGGCCTTGTCTTAAGAGAGGATGTAATTTCCCAGCTGTAATCTCCATAAGCATTTCTAAGTGGTACTTTGATGCCTTGTCTGTAAGTACTGATGCCAAAGAACAACTCAAATTAAGAGATAATGGGGCAAACACTGGCCTATATATTGAATTCCTTTCTTTTTCTTGCAGAGTAGCAGAGTAGGCTGCACACAAAAAGAGTTCTGCATCACAAGTAAATCATCAACAAAAAGCACCACAGTCACACTCTTACAGTAATCTCTCGAGGTTCAGTGTGCCACTGCTGCTACACAACTGCCTGGAAGGTGAAAAATTCAAAAGTCTCCTTTCACAACAAACTGCTTCCCTCTCTAACTTCACATATGTTTGCACAGACTGCCACTCTTCCTAAATTTAATTTGGAGTTAATTATTGGATACTTCCAAAAAAAAACCCATAAAAACCATTCAAGAAAAAAAGTCATCAAGGTTAATACAATCTCCATCTGAAGGTGCAACTCACCTGAACTTCAACTGAAGTAATTACTAACAAACGAGATAGGAAGGATGCTACCTCTTCAGTGCTGGAAATACTTGGCATTTTTCAGGAATGGTTAAAAAATGAGCCAAGACCAAAAGCTATAGCAGCTTGCAAGATCAATCTCCACAGCTCTGCCATTTTACACAACGGGGGGAGTCATTATAAGACGACCAGACTAAATCTGCTCCCTTCACTTCTACTAAACCAAAGAGAAAGTGCCCCAAAATTATAACCCTTGGATTCAGCTATGAAAGAAAGTGTAGGGAGGTCTTGGCTTTAGTAATTGAAGGGACTTAATATGCTAAGACTACATGAAGAAGTGGCCACAGGACCTGGGCAGTTTATTGCTCCCCTCCCACTCTCTTCCAGCGTATACATGAAGCAGCAGGTATTAACGGTTATCAATTTCCACCTAAAAAAAGCAATAAAGGGTAGTAATATCTGTAAGAGCTTATCCATAAAGGAATATTTCAAAATCAACTAAGAATCTATTTCTGAAGTACAACAGCTATGTTGCTTTCACTCCCCATCTGCACAGTCCCCTTTCACATTAAGAATTCCTCTTTGCAGTTAAGCGTCTGAAGTGATTACGCCTAAACCACATGACAGCCTTCTTGGTGTGGAAAAAGAGTGTTGATCGTGGCAGGGGCAGACTTGTGGCTTCAAGCCCACGATTCCCAGCTAGCTGTCTGAACCAATAAACCTGAGAAGAAGCCTTTCTCCTGCATCAAAAACATAAGCAGCAATGGACCTACTGCGTGCCCCCTAGAAATTGCTGTCATGTACATGCATATAAACGCAGGGGTCAAATTATCTCTCTCAAGGTGATGCAGAGATTTCATTACTTTGAAAATGATAGAATCCAGTGGAGGTGAATCCTTATTAGATGGAGTGGTCAAGTGAAACACATTGTTTTATTCATGATGAGATCGTGACTGCATTATCAAAAATGCCTAAATGAGGTTTCAACTCAGCATTTTTCCTAACTGTGATGCTCTGGTTTAAACTGGGTCTCCTGTTTGTTTTCCAGACCTTCCCTCTTTCAACCTCTGAAAATGAAGCCAGCCAATTGCATACCTGGATGCTTTTGATTTGATGATTCAGTGCTGAGGACACACACCTGAACCATACAGTCCTGGTGTGAAGTCATAGATATTTTGGGGCCAGTTGGGTCTGATATAGTAAAATGGCACCAGGCTTACTTACCAGGACACAGGGAATGAACTGAGGAAACTGGAAATCTAGAACAGAAACCTGGGAATTGGGGCTTCCACATTGCAGTCTTTCCTGCAGCTTACCTCATCAATGACGCTCAGCTGATCACAGAGTTCTTCAACGTCACTGTTTTCTCAGCTGACTCACAAGAGTGTTAGGAAACTTGAGTAAATTATGTGCTCAGTGATACACAAAATAGCTCTGGAGGGTTTCCAGAGCCACCTGGAACACTCAGGCCTTCCAAAGTCTTAGAAAGCATCAAGAAATGATGTATATTGTATGTAAAAACTTGCGTGTTTTTCTTTCGCAGTGTGATGACTCAGTAGAGCTTGGGTTAAGTAGGAGAGCTGTGGAGTCATTTAAATGCCTCCCTTTGGCACTCTGCACAAGCCCTCTGGTCCCCCGGTGCTTCTCCCCTTCTGCACCCCGCCACACACACTCTGCAATTCACATTAGCACTTGGAAGTTCAGTGTTGTTTGAACTCCAAACATCTGCCACCAAATTATTTCACTCTCCCAGTTCACTGAGCAGACATTCTGCATCACTGAACTACAGAGTTTATCCACTGACAACAGGCTGATCGTCGCAGCGCCAACCTTTCACAGCTAAAGTGCACTTATGTGAGGGGAACCACTCAGAGCACGCTGCAAAAAAAAGAAAGAGGATGGTTCTTCTGATAAATACAGAGAGTTTCTTCCCTTCCCCAGCTGAAACAGACCCTCAAAGCAGGTATCTGATACAGTAAGTGGTCCATTAAATTGAGCCAGCCACTGAACGACAGTGAAATGCCTTCGGCAGGCACAGATGTGCCCGTTGTGTATGCAACAAATTGATTAAGGTCCATGCTGTCACAAGGAAGAGTCAATCAATCCAGAAGGGCTGGTTGCTAATTTCTAGCCAGGAGGAAGCTTCCCCGCTGCGCAGGGGATTATGCAAGCCTGAATCTGCAGGCATGCTTTGCCTTAGCTCCTTTGGCAGAGCGACGGGTGGATGGATACTGCTTTTAAGTGTCCCTTTACTGATTTAAATTAGAGGAAAAAAAATCTAAAGTGCTCACGACATCTACATGAATGCAAAATGAATTCATCATGATTGGCATTATTACAATGAACAGCAAATCCCTTCATAATGGCAGCACATTTAAGGAGTAAATGTGCTGGATCCCCTGTCTAGAAAAGTGATAATAAGGAAATGGTCACGTCACATATATTTAAGAGGAAGTCAGCTACTGGCAAACTGCTGCTTCAAAGACTCAGAAGAGAAATACAAATGCTTGTGTTTTTCAGCACCTCAGCTACGCAATTATTGTTGCTCTGTACTAATGGATCTTCTTCCGTCTCTGAATCTGACCCATGTAGACCATTTTACGGTGCTGAAACATTCCCTGTAGGATACTTTCTACTGCCATATCCAACCCAATTTTCAGACATCTGAAAAGAGAGTCTTTCAACCATTTCCTCAGAAAATTTTACACATTCTCAGAAAGGTTAAGGGTTGGAACACGCACCTGTAACTGAACCGAAATCTCATTTCTCTGTTCATCTACAATGAGGATTAGATCTGAAAGACATCTAAGGCACAAAAGTTTTATTTCTACTGTTACATCAAACAATCCAGCAAAGAGCAAATTCATTTCACTGAAGTCAAAGCACTGGTTAGTATGAAGCTCACCTAAGTGCAAAAAAGTGCAAAGGGAGTGTACAAGTGTGCATGTATAGACCAGTAAAGCCAGAAACATTTTCTGGGACAAATATCCAGACTTCCCCTACAAATGCCATATCTATGACAGTCATCAATGGCTGTAACCAAGTCATACCACCAGTAGAACTTGTTTCAGTATTTGGCAATTCCCTTTTTCCACATCCTTGTGATCGAAGATTAAAAGCATCTCAGGTAGCTAACTATTCATCACAACAACACAGGGCAAAAATACCCAACAGGAAGCAGAGCACTCAGGAATTGTTGAAGGAAATGAGTGCAGTGCCACTGAAAAACACGCATTGTATTGGTCAATGCCAATTTTGGCTTAGTGCCTTCAGCACATTATCGAAATCAGAAGCTCTGTGGCCCTCCCCACACAGGACATGAAGTCAGCTCTCCTGTGAGCCACTTTGAGCTTATTGAATACCCATAACCCACAATAAAACATCTCTTTTTCCTACTCCTCTTATGTTGTCCCTTACCTTCTCCCTGGCATACAAAACTCCTTTTTTAATACAGACAGGCCACAGCAGGGTGATGGAGTTACATTGTAAGCTTGCCCTATAAACTGAAAAAAAGCTAGAAACCCTACTTTTTTGTCCTTGAAATGAGAAGAACTATTTGCTGGTGCTGTTTTAAGACAATTCTCCTGAGACTGCTTTGACAGCAAAAGCATTTATAAGTTTGGCAATTTTATTTAAAAAATTAAAAGCTCAGTTGTTAGGAACAAATAGGCTTGTGCTCTCATACACAAAAGCAATCTCTGTAATAAAATGTCATTAAGGTTCTGTGAAAGCTAGTGGCATTCATGTTTTAAGTTGCTTTTGGAAATAGATTACTAGGAAGAAGTTGTTCTTATGTACTGTAATGTGTATGGTTAAAATGTGACTCCATTTGCAACCAATTTCACAAGAACTTGGTAAACTAACTTGAAAACACTTCATATTTGTCAGAGGGTGCTAATAAAAAAAGACTCATTCAGCAGTTCTGCTTTTGTGCTTTCACTTTGCTTCAACATAAATGTTTTTGTAGAAAATTGTTGCACTCCACTCAATCTGTATATCAGGTCCAAAAAGACACTGATGTATGTTTCTGAGAACGGAACCAGAAAGCAACCAAGAAATTCATTTGCAGGCTGTGGAATGGCTGCTATTGCTCAATAATATACAAAATTACTGCTAGAGTGAATTATGGGAAGGGTATCCTGCTTGGTGTTTTTTCTGCTGTCTTCCAAAGCCAGTATGAAACAAAATAACATGTCACACAGTTCTCTCATCATGTTCTCAAATACAGCCAAGAAGCTGCCCTATTCCATTTCTGAAGACCCAAGTGAGTGGGAAGAACCTGAGCCAGGCTTTCCTCTACACCTTGGCAGAGGCTGACACTGACCTCTCCAGAAATGGCCTAAGTGCCCAGCTAAGCACAAACTGTGAGGCTTCCACTTTGAGATATATTTCTCCTGTCATCTGTGCCCAGCTTTTGGATGTGGAGGGAGAATCTTAAAATTCTTAGGCTTTGGTAAGACTATCTTTGCAGGACACAGTTTTCCCTCTTTCAGAGACCAGCTCCACTACGGAGGCAAATGAAGTGCAGGCAAGAGAGGCTCCTTCCTAAGTGCAACAAAAAAAAATGCACAATGCCAGACTTCACCACAGATAGGCACCAAGAGTGGCATGTCACACTAAAACTGCAAATGTTACAGCGTCAAACTGTGAAAAAGAAAGTTATCGGAAACTCTTAGCAAAAAATGTCACTTGGAAATCCTACCAAGTATTCAAGTTGGATGTCAAATTACAGTAATCTGAAAAGTTCTGTCTTTCAGACACAAGAATATTCTACAGTATTACAATCCAACTACAAAGGTGGCTGAGTGCCCATTTTGCACATTTCCCCCCATATCTATCTCACTGTGACAGTAAAACCAGTGGGGGGAAAAGAACACTAGGCATGTATTCTTCCAATATTGGACTTTCCTCTGCTTTGTAACATACAAGCAGGCAGTAAAACACTGACAGGAGAACATCCAACGATACACAAGACACAGATAATAAAAGTACTGTCTCCAAAGGGCTTGACAGGCAAAAAAGTGATACCATGAAAGCCATGAAAAGGGTTAAACTCAAAATGGACCAGGGTGGTGTGTGTACCAGTGTACCTCACAGAGGACCCTGAGAGCAGAAGGCAGTCAGGAAGTTTGCTACCTTACCTGTCTTATGAGACAGTTCACCCCGTCCCATTCTGCATTACCAAGCAACCACTCTTCTGGTTTTGACCAAGCTAGAATGCATTTGAAGAGGTATCTCAAACCCCGTGTCACATGCAGAGATCTTGCTGGATGGGTATGCTTTGGCTGAACAAAGGTTATGGGTCCAGTGCAGCAGCACCAGATGAAATTCCCAGCCTTGACTTCTGAGGATGCCAGGAGGGATGATCTGATAGTGCCTTCTAAGAGTAAAGTGGTAACTCCCTGAAATCATGCTATTTGCCTTTACTAACTTCTTTGTGACTGAAATCCAGTGGAGCCTTTGCACTTTCTTAATTCTATGGAAGCATTACGTAACAAACAGCAGTGGAATTAATTTGCCTCAGCATTGAAATAATAAGTTAAGCCATAAATAACACTTCAGTTTTCAAGCAGATGATGAAGCAATGTATACAGCTTTCAGAAGAAAGAAACGTGCTCAATGTTTTTGTTTACTAACTAAAGTGGAATGCTATCTCTGCTGACACTGACTGACCTGGTTTACATACATTGAAGATGCAATTGCATTTGGCAAGTGAGACTTTTGTAAAAAGAGACATAACAGCAATATTTTAGGAGGAAGTAAGTGAGAACGTCTGAAATCTGGAACTGATGTTTAGGAGTAGTGAGAAGCTATACTGGCTATCAATTCCTTCCACTCTTACCAGTGAAACCCTCCAATCATCAGTCTTCGATATTTAATCTCAGTTTTAACAAAGAGATGATGAACAGATACAACAGTATAACTGAGATTCTGTTATGCCTGCAACTGGCTAAAAGAAAGTAATCAAGTACTGTGAGGCCAGAAGAGCTCTTTCCATGATTTCCCTCTCCAGAAGTCTGAAAATCCTATTTGCAAGTCCACTGAGACAGAGCAGTATATTAAAAATCTTTTAAAAGAGTTGGTGTTTTTCAGTTATACAACTGTTTCACTTAACTGATAACCCATCATGGCCTTTAAGAAAGGTGTTCTGGGGAAAAAGAGAAACTATTCCTCTCTTTTGCCCAAGAAATGTAACTGTGGCACTAACAAGAGGACTGCAAACCCTCCTCCGCTCACCTCAGAGCTCTGCTACCTTATCACTAACATGCTTATCTGTTTGGACTGTAAGATATTTAAGTTAAACAAGATATGTTTCAAAAAGCATTTCTTTGGCATAGGGACAACCTTGTGCTCTAAGTTTTCATCAAGTCCACCAAAGCAATGTTCTCAGGCACGCCACCCTCCCCCTGGCTCAAACCATAAATTAAAAACATTGAACACACGATACCTTGCACAAATACCTTAGGACATGACAAGAGCAAGCAGCAGAAATAAAAGCATTATGAGTCTGCAATTTATTGCACCACTTCAATCTATGGTTGTATAAGAATAATAAACATAATGTTACAACTTGGTGCTATCTAGCTCATATGCAAACTGCATCAAAATCTAACTCCTAACTGCAGCTCACTCCACTGTGCTGAGCAAATTTTCAACCTACATAAATTTGAAGTAACCCTTGCCTACCCCTATTTCTGCATATTATCTGAAAGGTAAATGAGATATCAAGTAACCAAGAGGATAAGCATTGTTTAATGTATTTATTTTAATGCTAAAGCAGTTAAACACACAACTTGTATGCAAGAGATGCCCTGGGGTTTAACACTACTGCATTCTATCACATGAGTGCCTTTCTGGTAAAAATCAATAGTGACATTGAAGACTCTACCATCTGACATATCTCCCTTTTTGGGGTAGAGTTAACTTGTGGTTTTAACTTTAAAAATATTTGTAGACAGTGGCAGAGCTTGCTATGGAAAGGTTAACATAGGAAGATATGGACTGGACCCTGTTGTTGTTTGCACACTTAGGCCGGTGACAGGGATCCCTGACCCATAACTGAGATTCCTCCACAGACTAGCAGTGCTGATAATAAATACCAGCTGGTTTTTCTCTGTGGCACTGGTCAGCATCTCCCATGTTTTATGAAGCAGCAGGAGGCCACACCTCACAGCCCATGCTGGAAGGGGGGAACTCCCCGGCTTTCCATGCCCTGAACATTTCAAGAGGATGTTTACAAGTAGCACAACAGGCAAAATCAAAACATATGGTGGACAGATGTGAGAAGAGTCAGGAAGGGGAAAGCTGCCTGGAAATGTTTTTAGCAGTGTCACTCTCTGGCTCACCCAAAAACACCCCACAGCCATCAGCAAGGAGTGGAAGAAGTCTTGTGTAACCATAAAAAACATACGCATTGTCTACGTACCAGAAAGGCGTGAATTTTCACAAGCTACAACCAAACCAACAGCACGCCTTTCCATTCCTCTGTATTCCCATTTCCCGCCCCTTCAGAACACAACAGGCCATATATGATGGAATACCTGTACTCCATCACAAGGGGTGCAGACCTTGCCCCATAGGAGCTGGAGCACTGCACAAACAGCCCTTAATCTGAGATGACCTCTGGACAATTATTATCCACATGTTACAGATGGAGAAAGAGACACAGATGGTCACACTTACTGTTCTACAGGAGGAAGTCACTGATCTAAGGAGGGATGCCAGAGGAACCACCTACCTACCCATCCTCAGCTGCTCTGACCACTGCTTCAGACTCCCTGAGGCTGAATCCAGGATTCAGAATCCTGGGATTTTGCTGCTGATGTACAACATCTGGACAAAGGACGTTGCGCACAGGTTATCCACTAGCTACCAGAAAATAAGTATATGTCTTTTAAATGAAATCGACTCCTGCATGCTCTCACCAGACAGGAGACGATAATTTATTTCTTTAGTACAAAAACTTGTATCTATCACCCTAGCAGACTCCTGCATTATGACCCCCAAGCTAATCTTATTAAGAGAGAGGTTACTGGGGTCTTTGTTGGTGAACAGCACATTAATAAGATCTCCTTGAAATAATCCCATCTCTAACATGCAGGGAAAATTACATTTTCCAGTGTAATTGCTATGTCAGTAAAAAATCTGAAGTCCTTCATTAATTGCTTTTCTTCAAATTCCAACAGCTTCTTCCCAAGCAGTAAAACTCCAGGAGGAGGAGGGAGCAAGAAACCCAGGCACTTCAATTTACTAAGTAAAACCAACAGCAACTCCGGGAGGCTTTGCCTGGCTGGAGTCTGTTTTAACAACAGGAGGTGCAGATATCCTGGCAGGCAGGTCAGAAGGAGGTCGCTTTGTTAGGGCACATCCGCCTGCCACATCTCCTCCCCTAACCCTAACCCATAACCTCTCCTGCCCAAACCATCTCGGAGGCAGTCCTTGGGGCACCACAGAGGCAGCAGAGCTGAGCCCCAGCAGTGGCCCATGAAGCCAAACCACAATCCCTGTGAGCAGCCAAGTCTCACAGAGGTGACAGGGTCCAGCCCAGTTGCACCTTGAGAGGGCTGGCTGAGGAGAAACCAGCCCAGTGAAGGGAGCACAATAGGTGACACCTATGTCCTTCCACTCAGCCGTAAGCCACGGACCAGGGCAACAACAGGGAGGGAGTTACAAGTTGTTATCTTTTAGATAAGACGCAGAGACCTGACCAAGAGAGGCTGCTTTCTAGAGAGTGTCTAATATCCCCTCGGGACAGGGGAACGGGGAAGGCACAGGGAGGGTGAAGAAGGATGCTACTGGGTAGAGGTGGGGGGTGAGATGTCACAGTGAGATGACCTGGCACCTGCAGTCCTGCCTGAATGCATTCAGAAAGGGCAATCAGCTCCCTTCTTAAATTTGAGGCATTTCTGTTTTGTCGTAAATAAACAAATTTCAAATGTGGCAGATTCACAGCTTTCCATCTGGTAACAAAATGGAGCTGAAGATCTCTTTCAGAAACTAAACACAGGCAAGTGTGAAAGAGAAAACTAAACCTGACACCTTGCTTGTGAAAAATACAGCCATAACTTCTCCTTCCACTTTTAACTGCAAGAAAAGCATAACATATTGTCCAAGAATTGTAAAACAATAAAATATTGGTCTTCCAGAGCCTCTGTCAGAAAATGGGGCTTAGTTTGGACCTCAGTAAAATATTAACAGCTTTATATCAGTAATCATTGGTCAGGAGCCTTGTGCAGGAAACCCAGGTGGTTCTTACTGTATATCACTACCAGACCACAGAGGGGTTCTCCTTTCCCCCCACCCTGGAGGAATTTAAGGACAACTGACAGAGCATTGCTTTTAGTTCAGAAGTGTTAGTCAGCTGACACATGCCAACTCCTCAGACTGGGCGTCTGAAGAGTAGTTCTGACACTACATACACACCTATTGCCTTACCAAGAGACAGCTCCCACCCCATTAAGTCTGGAAAACAGTACACAAGAAAGGACACATTTCTCATGAGCACTTATTTGCTAATGGCCATGCAAAGGTAGGAGCTCGAGAAAAAAAGTATCTGAGAAAGCAGATATTTGAAGGCAGAAAATGAGAAACCAAATCATGCCTTTTTAATAACTTCTCTCTGAGAGTGAAAGCAGGAAACAGTTGCAAAATATTAACAAACAGAAAAACGCAGCAACCAAAAGTTTGCCTGCAGGGAAGTTTGTGGAGTAGGGTCTTGAGACAGCTGCCTGAGAGGAAAGGAACAAAAGGTTTGAGATACCAACCACTGATACACTGATAAACGGGAGAGGGAAAGAGAGGGAAGAGAACAGGGAGAAGGGAAGGAGGGTTCCGATGTGGTTTTAAAGCAGCTGCACAGAAAAGTGACATACCCAGACCTCCTCTTTGTCTGTGTCCCATGGTCTTTGCCAACAGCCTTGAGTGAGTTTGCTGCGTAAGAGCAACAGCTGAAGAAAGAAAGGCAGCAAAGTCTTGTCCACATTGTGAGCCCTAAGTGAGACCCTCAAGACAGGCTGGCCCAATTGTGGTGCTTACAGCTGAGCAGCTGGCATCCTTCTGTACATCTCTGCCTTGTTACCACAAAAGATCCTTATGCAGCTTATATGCAACTACTTACTTTACGCCATACATAACACCACATCGACTGCAGGATGCTAAATAGCTCCAGTTCAACCATTCTTAGGAAAGAAATTGCAGGGACAGAAGACACACAGGTCCCTCTTGGGGGGCCACATATCACCAAACCTATTTTCTTCCACCTCTCTCATTTTATAGTCCCTTTTCTCAGGTGGTGATTGTGCTGCTACATATGGTTGAGAATCAAGAGGTTTCTCAGCATTTAGTCAAAAAAGGCTTCACGCTGAGAGGGCCTGACCCACCCATTAACTTCTCCCACAATATCCCATTTTATTACCCTACACGTGAAACACAACCCCTGGGGAGGGAAGAGGAAAAGAAAACTGCACCAGCAGGGTAACTAATGAACCTTCCTGTTTCCCTGGCTGCTTAGTCTCTGAGAGGCAGCTGAAAACAGAAACTTACCTAGGAAGACAGGAATACGTCTTCTGTCTGTTGAGTCAGCATGGCAGCAGGTGGCTTCTCATGATCCAGTGAGACAGGTTACATACAGCCAAGAGACCAGGAAGGCTTTCAGCAGCAACGTGTGCCACCTCCTTCCCAGATGCTGCACACACTTGGCTCTTCCTGTCCTACTAATGGGTCAGTCCCTGCAGCTTTGGGAGAGGACAACCTTTCTAGCATCTTTGAGAGTCATCCTGATGAGCTGTGTGTGTGCTCCAAGGGGTGCTGCACAATCATGGCAGGGTTTTCAAAAGATACTTTCCCTAGCCCAGATACATTAAGAAGCAGGTAAAAGAACACCCAGGTCTCAAAAAAAGGGTCAGCAATGTTAACTGCTACTTGTCATGCAAATATTATTTATTTTTTATATTGATGATATCTTTTTTTTTTAAAGACACTGCAGAGGTATTTCAGACATGGCTGTATTCAGCCAATACAAGGAGCAGGATCTGAAAACAGGAGCAAAGCTGGATGCAGGCCCTCATTTCAATTTCTTGTGGTAGCATGTGGATTAGATAGGAGAAACAACAGCCTTCAGCTCTTTGCACACTTGAGTACAGACCCTTTGTTTGGGGAATCGAATTCCTCCAGTTGATGGGGAATTCTCAGTGTGGGGCAGGGAGAACGCACAGCTTTGTATTGCCATGGCTACATAAAAGTATTTTTAATGTGTCTTGTTTTCTGTTCATCTGATTTATTAACAGCTTACTTAGAGATAAATCTGTGGGGTTTGGTTTATTCTCAGATGGGAAAACTTGCTGTTTCAGAATAATCAGATTAAGTTAGTGAGAAAAAACTAACTAATTGGAGACCTCGCTCTAGCCTGCACCTCCTGCAACACAAAATGGCATGATTTTGATAAAGATGTTACAATAAGTAAATTCACAGATAAACTCAAGTGATCATAAAATAAATATGAAATTTTATTATGAACCATATGACCAGCAGGAGCAGAGAAATTTGAAAACTACATGAATGTTTAATGTCGGGCACAAAAGAAAAACACATTTCCCTGACCTTGTCTTTTATTTATTTTCTTGGCCTTTCTAAAGCTGAGATTCTCCCTCTGCCTTTCCAGCCTGACAATCACTTTAATGACGCAAAATTAAGAGGAACAGCCTTCCAACCAAGCCCCCATTGGTCAATAATTAAAACAAGTCAGACTATCATGACAGATTTCTGCCACATCCATACTGACAGGTCACCCTCTGAAAGAGCTTTTGTAAATGCTCTTTGTTAAAGATGTGCAAAGTGGGCTGAGCAACACTTTAAAACTGGAAACAATGTGCTCATGAAGAAATTGCCACAGCATTTCAAGAGTCAATCACAACGTGTAGAGCAAGGCTACATACCAGTGTTCTCGGCAAGGGGTCATCCAGACCACACCAGAGGATACATCCACATCAGGATGGGTGGAGCACTCCTGAGGTCCATGGCATACTAACTGGGGTGTTCTCAGGACATTGAAGAAGTTGCTTCAAAGCCCAGGTGATGTAGGCATGGCCTGAGCATGACAGACTAGAAGCTGTTATTGGTTTCCCAACACCTGAGCTGCTTTTGATAAACAATTAACATAAAAAAGGAAGATAACCCACACATACCAGAGGGACTGCATTGAGGTACTTATTGAAACCCTTTGACATGGCTGCACTTCCTCTGTGCTCTGCTGTCCTTCAAAGAGCAGTGTGATGCACTGCCTGGCTGCCTGATCCTCTGAAGAACACTTTCAGCTCCTCACCACGAGAACACCAGCACAGAGTAGAGTCCTTCACTACGAAGACATCTGACCAGCTGTGACATCTGTAAACACCCTTCAATTATCTTTGTCCTTAGTGGACCAAAGTTTGAACTGGAACTACTGTATTACCTCTCCTTCTCCAAGGCAGTATTGAACAGCATAACCGAGAACATGCAGGTATAAGAAAAGTGCTATTTGCCTGAAAAATTGGCCAAGAAACTCTCAAATCTTACTTTGGCTTCTGCCACAGTTACATGCAGAAATTTAGCAAAACTTCCTAGTCTGCATTTGTCTAATGGATGTGGCAAATGGATGAGATTTGTCTTCCAAAAAGTGCCTTGAGTCATGCACACAACACAGAGCAAAGTATTGTTACTTGGGGTTTAATTGCTGCCTGTTCTGAATGCTGATATTCCTTCCCTTTTAATTAACATGCAAAAGGTATGCTTAGGAAGTTTGTAGAATGTAGGCAGTCCACCGGACATGCTAGTAGAAATGAAAGCATGAAGATTGCTGTTAAATCCAAACTATCTTAAAGAAAAATGGCCTCATTAAAGCAATACAATGAGCAATTAACAGGCCACTTCACACGTACTGTTTTGGAGGAGAGTCTGTCAGAAGCATGCTGAAGCTTTCAGAGTGAGAGCTGTGATTACTGAGCTGTTTATTCTGAAAATGAATTACTACTTTTCTTTACCAGAAATTAAATCAAAAGAAAAATTTCCTAAATTTATACAAAATGCTTTCCTCTTACACGAGAAGAGGAGGACTCAGCTTGTCTGCCCTGTGAGAGGCCTTCACATGTCAGTCCTACAAGAATGCCTCAACACCTCTTTGAATGATGAATGGCTATGTGCTCCCATAACCCATTCTTCCCTAGCCTCATGCCACATGCCTGTATTTCTTCACAAGAGCACTGAAATTAAGATAATGCAACAAATGAGCAACGGACCAGTATCTGAAAAATGGGAAGAGGCTGAAGTAACACTCTTGCTCTTTGGGCCGTAAAGTGGCTGGAGAAGCACTTTGTGTGTTCAGTGCAAAGCACAGGGCAAAGAATTAATGAAACACAGGCTTCAAAGCAGAAGATGTTGCTTATCTAAATCAGAAGTTGCTTATGTTAAAGTGAAACAGAAGCCTAAATCTCCTGTTATGCATTCCTAGGGAAACTGGGAACTATTTTCATTAATTTTTAAATTACATTGTTTTTACTTCAGCATGAGAAGAACCAAGCCTCTGTTCCCAATCTGGGAAAGCTGATCAGTTCTCCAAGAGCAGGGTGGTGTTTCTAAAGCTAGGCTATCCCTCCATGAGGAGTCCTGGCATATGAAACAGGAATTGGTGTATTCTAGCACCTGCAAACTGCAAGATGCTATCGCTCAAGTTTCCAATTATTTCATGCCCTTTTTTTTGTATACAACTTACTATTAAAGCGAAGTACAGCTTATACTGGGGGCAGGAAAAGTGACAGGAGCATTCTATAGAGTCTGGGAGATGCAATATTTCCTTTTGTTATATAAAACATAGGGTAAGTACTTGCCTGTCAAATCGAGCAAACCACTTGCTTTTTCATGGTCCCAGGAAGATTTTTTGCTTGGTAGACTTATCCACAACCTTTGCCATAATTTACCATTTTGCCTTCAGATTAAGCAAAAGGGTAAGGCCAAGCTGAACAGAAAGAAAACCCAGGAAGAGCAGAAATAGAAAAATGTTTCTTCCAAACAGGAAGCTTCCTGTTTAAACAGTCACTCTTCAAAGGCATTCTTTGCAAAAACCCTTTTAAATTGACTAAGAATTAGTTAAATCTCCATTTCCACCCACATCTGAAGCCATTCCTAATCAAGCTGAGACAGAAGACAGGCAGATGGAAAGACAATGGACAACCACTCCCCAGTGGCAAAGCTAAGCTATTAACTCAGTATTGGTCTGTGTAAGGTGAGCAGATTGTTCTGGTTCATAATTTATTCTTCTGCTGGGATCCTGTTAACATCTCATTACTGTGATGAAGACAGCTTTAACTTGGCTTGGACTCCTCAAAGGCAGTCTGGGGGTTGAATGGATGCCCAAAGTCACTTTTGGAAGTGATTTTAACAGCAGAGATCTTCCTTGATGTACAAAATCGAAGTTTTTGTAAGTGGGGCTGCAAAAGCAACCCATGGCCATAAAAACCAGAATCAGAGATCAGTATCAGCAAAATTCAGAGAACTCCATGCAAACTCTGTACACCACGTGTTGCCCCATGGTGTTCAAGGCTCATTTTGTCCTTGTCAGTTTTAGTCTGGTCTCTTCAACTTTCTCAGGGATGCTTAGAATAATTACTAACTGGACCCAGGAAAATGAGAATATGGTAAGAAAGGATAGTATCTGGCATACCGCAGTACATGAGCATTGCCAACACAGAAATGGCTAAGGTAAAACCATGCCATGAGATGAGCTATTTATGTTGCAAAGGGGATTGAAGATAAATGGCAAAATAAAGTCATTCTGAGTTAGCCATTAAGGCAGAAAAACCACCTTTTGCATTTCCAGAGGAGCTTTTGTCATGCTACAGAACAGCAGTAAAACATAAAAGCGCTCAGATGGCAGCAATATAAGATGCAGAGAAGACCATGGAAAAGCCAATCTCATGAAGGACACATGCTAACAGCCATACAAACTCCTGACTTTCAAGGTTTTAACTATGATAAAATATATGGACTTTCACACAGAGTAAACTAGAAGGCCTTCTGGTTGGTGCCTCCTCCTAGCAGAAGGAACCAAATGCCCTGACTCTTGGCCAGCATTTCCCACTTTCACATAGGCTTCAGCCTGCACAGACTGTAGCTATGCTGTGAGTGCAGGAGGAGTTATGGTGGCAGGCAAAGACTTTCCAGAATTTCCAGAGTTCTTTGTTGTGTTGGCAAAAGCACAGGTCTCCTTGTCTAATGCTGTTTCATTGTAGTGGAGTGTGGAATCTGACTCATGTGCAGTCAGACAGCTTTTTGCAATTACTCCTTTCTCTGCTGCAGCAGCCAACCTCACTGACAGCTACCACTGCCCAAGGAAAAAGGTCTCATATATTTAGTTGCAAATTATTTCTAAAACCTGTTGCAAGGTCCCTAGGTGCTGCTGCCTCTGATACAAATTTTGCAGTAGTTTCTGCTATATTCTATTTGCAAGACTTATATTTAACTTACAGGGTAGCTCCTGATTTTTATATTTTTTAAAGCAAACTATATACAGACTATAGAGACAGAGACTATATCTGTATATAGTGTGCATCTATATAAAGATACACTAGTATATATATATATATATATATATAATTTCTAAGCTTCTAATTCTAGCAGTTGTATCTATTGTCTTTTTATGTTACTACAGAGAATAAAGAGGCAGAGATAGAAGGAATAAACATTGACCATAATTGTCTGTAGCCAATCACATGGCCAGGGGCTCAAACAATTCAATCTGGTAGACAAAAAGTACAGCTGCAATTCTTAGTGTTATTTTAACTCATTCTCCTACTCAGGCTGTCTTGTCACCTCTCTTCATCTCTGAGACACACACATTAAACTGCAGTCTGATAGTGTTATCAGCACCTTTTTCAACAAAATAAATTTGTCTCCCTGGGATGGTGAAATGTGTGTCACAAAGGAATGAGATTTTTGTAGTTCAGCAGCAACCTACAGGAAAGTGTTAATTAGAACAGACTGTGTCATAAGGAAGCTCAACAGACACAAACTAATTAGCCCCAGTAAGTGTAGTGGAGCTGCTCTGCGGAGGCAGCACTCCATCACTGGCTTCTTAGAAGTTAGCACTCACTCCTATTCCCTGGCTTTAGTCTCAAAATGGCATCAAAACATATGGCACCAGAGCAAGAGTCCCACAAGGATATAGCGGGAAGATCTGCTTTTGCTCCATCCCACTGTTACCTTCACCAACTCACTCTCACCACAGCATTCGACTCAGTCTATCCACAAAATCAGAGATCTCCAAGATTTCATCCAGGTCAAAGAGAGTGGGTTCTTAGAAAGGTACGCATCCCTCCTGAGCCTCAGCTGGACTGACGGTCTATACCAGTTTCCTTGGGGAAACTAAGAACATTGAGTGTCACTGCAGAATTAAACTAGGCTGCTTCAGTGCAGAACAGCAAGGTGTTCTAAAAGTCCAGCAGGAATCTGGGAAAAAAAGAACTAGAAAGAGGCCTTCAGCAGGTCAGCTTACAAGTTTACAACTTAGGTATTGCTGACTAGCTGACATTAGTCAAGATAAAAATGCTTCCTAAATGACACATGAGATGTTCTTCAGGTGAGTCCCCATTTTTTCTCAGATGCAACCCAGCAGATGGACTTGTGCACAAGTAATACTGTAAGCTGATATATAAGAGGCCGGAGATGGTAAAAAAATCAGATAAAACATAGAAAGTAGTATGAAGCATCATATAAAATACTTGTTTCTCACAAGCCTGTGCTTGTTAATTTCCTCATTTTTCAGGGAAAATATTTCAGACTGAATACAGGTAATAAATAATACTACTAACCGATGGGTCAGCATCCAGCTGTGTTTCCTTAGGTTCATAGCTATAAAATCGAAAGTAATACTGCAAGCAGAAGAACCCATACCCACAGACACCTAAGACTTCAATAACTTTATTTGATAAATGTTTCCCTTGTAACATAGCTATTTAAAACACTTTGTGTCCGCCGGTTCATACTTCCCTCTGCAGCTCCTTCTTGATTCAAGCTCGCAATTCCTTTCATAAACACAACAATGCTACTTTGGTATCTTGTTCTCTCACCACTTTTGGTCAAGAACTTACCTCATCTGATGATGAGAAGCTTTCTTCCCCACTCCAGGCTAAATGTGCTTGACAGGCATAACAGAAAGTAGTGTAAAAACTGTTTCCCAAATAATCAAGAGTCAAAGCACAGGACCAGGCAAAGATAATGGGACCTGTGGATGTGTAACACATGCTAAGAAGAAACCATTTCAGCCTGCTTTTAGATGTGTTTGGACATTTTAACAACAAGCACCTTTTGGCACAAATTGAATTAGAAGGTTTTACAACATTAATACTGTGACCAGTTCCTATTGGCCCATATAAATTCCTAAAAGCATCTGCTTTCAAAACTGAATTTCAGATATCAAGAAATACCAAAGCATCAGATATCAAAGAATGAAGGAATAGAACAGCAGGGAAAAAAGTATTCTTGCCTGCATTCCACATTTTGGCTCTGCAGGCAGAAAAAAAAAAAGAAGAGAGAGAAAAGAGAGAGAGAAAGTCAAGGGTGATAGATTCAGCAGAAATAGTTTAGAAAACTATTATTTCTGAACCAAACACTTGGCACCAGGATAGTCTACCTCCTGCTGTCATTAGGGGAAACAAGGCCTTACAGTCTGACAGCTGAGGGCATCATCCTTGCAGATGACTGGGTCAAGAAGGCACTAACAGACCAAATGCTTTTATTACTGCATTTAGGTAGCACAACAATACGCAGTCACAGCAATTTACAAAGAATTAATACACATGTGCCCCCTCTCTAAGACCTGTTTTATTTCCTCTTGCACTAGTAGAGAGCTGGGACCAATATTATCCACTCACAGGAACACCATGTTACCTGCTGCTACAGAAAGGAGCTGATCAGCTATCCATTGTGTACTGAAGCAGATGGTGTGTAAATACCAGAAGCCTTATGATACCAGGGATTTCAGAGATCCCATTTCTTTTTCATAGCAGGGTTTAAATTATGCTTCAAAAGCTGCAAAACACATAGGGACAGATTCTTTCCTCTTGCAATCCATTGCAATGAGAATGAACTCCCGTCAAGCCAACAAAAATAGAGGTCTAAAGCAAATAGCAGAAGAGAATCAATGTTCTCCAAAGCCACGTACGTTATAGAAGGAATCAAGATTACTTGTATTAGGTGATTGTAACTGCATCAGTCACTCAAGATTTGTGCAGACTGGAGTTTTTGCAATGGGTGCAGACAAAGAAACACCTTTTCCCCTGCTCTCCACTGTTTTCACCCAGGGAAAAGCAGAGTGACAGAACTGTACTAAGCAAGAATTGATTGCTAAGTACTTGAACAATCTGGAGAGAAATTATGGTACATAAACTGAAGTAGTCATGCAATTTAACATGCTTTGCATAACTAAGCCACTAAACATCTACAACATAGCTCAGCACAGCTCAGACCACTTCAAGCATTTGCCTTTTAGGACAGCTGAAGCCTTGTGGACAGCAGTTTGAAAGACATTACATTAAGACACCTTTGCTTACAGATCATTTTCTTATTGTTATTTAGGCATTTACATGAACTATGACAATGTAGATTACTTTCTCCTCTTGCTGCTAATTCCTCACCATCCATCAGGGCAAGGACAGAAATCTGGCTGTGTATATTCACTCAACCTACTATTTTTCACTGTTGTAGTAGGGAAAGGCTTCCAAAAGACCTGAGATACCAAGCAAAACACAAAGCCTGTGGACAAGAAAAAAGCAGTTGGGTTCTTAGAAATCAAACCCCTTCTCTGAGACTGTTCAGCAGGCTGCTGGCTATGAGAGACAGAATTCTAAAAATAAGGCTTTTTTTCATTATTCTGCTGTGTGTTTTTACTATTTTGCTTTCTCACAGGAGAAACAGGTAAGGGAAACATTTTTTGTAGTTCATTTTAATTCTGAACTCAGAGTGGAGTACAAGTGAGATCCAGTCTTGCAATCCATTTCATTGCTTCGCCTTCGACTTTGCTCTGTGAAGCCTCTTCACAGAGACACTCAAGCTTCAGTTGCAAGCATCATTGCAAGAATCACATTGATTGACTTATTTGAACGAAGAGGAAAATATACAAAATATTTGCTTCTTCTACCTCTCCTTCAAACACACAAACCAATAGAAAAATAATTTTCCTTTCCCTTTGAGCAATAAGAAGAGTGCATCATCAATTGCTTTTAGGCACCAGATACAAATTTGCTTAATACCAGATCAAAGGTTCTGGGTAGCATAAAGGAATCCAAATTCCTAACACATCAGGGGCCAGTTAGTGTGACACTGGTATAGCTACTCTGAAGTTTCAAGGTTTAAAGCACGCACTGATTTGCTCCTTTGGTTCTGGAAAGAACAGGCCAGCTCCTGTATAAGCCTACTGACTTCTTAGTCAGCAAGCAGGGCATAGAAGGTCTGTCTGACTTGACACAACATGCATTGAGCTCTCACAGTTGCACAGACTGATTATGAAATGAAATGTAATGATGAAATACATAATTATCAAACTCCTAGATCAGAATGGTGGCTTTTTAATCCAATATTACTCATCTGAACAGTAAAAAAATTGCTGAAAGTATCGTTTGAACTTACTGTGTAACACTGCTGCTATGGTTCCCTGCAGCCATAAGGATAATTGGGAGACCTTGCGTAGCACACAGCTGCTCTGATTTGCTCCTCTCTTGACACACACTGGGAAGAAGAGCAGAATAAAATATCAACTTTTCCTCACTGTTTCAGTCAGACCAGAAAGTTTCTTCAGAGTATTTTATTTTAGTAGTTTCTTTATCATGTGGCAATTTATAGGGGCCTTGGTGCACCGTATGTGATTATACTGGAAGAGCTGAGCCCATGCCTCTGTACTGCAAACCTTATGGCCCACATGGTAAAGCCACTCATGACCCAAAACCCATGACCCTATGGTTTCTACTCAGATGTCGTATGATAAAGGCAGCAAACACCAGTTCTGGTTTTCCTTGGCACTCCAGGCTGTGCATCATTCCAAAGTGTAGAAGGTGCTTCAGGATCCATGAAGTAGTTACCTTTCTTATACACCTTTCCACAATATACATATAATATAATATAATATATTAGATAGAGATATACAGTACCCTTCCATGACATCCTCTGAGAGATGGGCAGGGCAATGCAACTTAATATGGTACTACTCATGAATGACAGCCTGCACATAAGAGGAAATCCAGTTCAGCTCATATAATTGAAATGCAAAGCTACAACAAAATAATTACCAAGTTATCGATGACTTATAGTAGTATCCAAGGTCCCAAGTGCCAGGCATATTTCACGTAAGTCCTATTAAGTCTGATTCAAAATTGTAGAGACTTCTCAGACATAACCCAGTATATGCTCCCAAATGCCTGGAGACAGTCACTTGCTGCTACAAATTCTACTGTATAACCTGCACTTTAAATGCAAAGCCCCCTGGTGCTAACAGTAATGATTTGGATTAGCACTTTATTTCCCACTGCTAGGGAAATAAAAATCTCTTAGTACCACTATCACTGATTTCTGTGGCAACTCAGTGAATAATGGTAAAAGCAGCTGCAAAATAGCAAGTGAACAAAGACTACAGAGATAGGATGGTGACTCAACAACCTTTCAATTCAGGTATTAAAGTGTCTGCAGTTCCTTTTATGCTGCAGGTGAATAAAAGGTGATTGAGCAGAATTAACCTCTCCCTAGAGCATTAAGAAAAGTTAAAGTTCCAATGCAGACTTGCTGGGTTCTTTCAAATCTGAGTTTCTTACAACTTTTACTGCTGTAACACCAGTGAACTGCATGTCCAATGAACTGAATTTGAGCAGAGCTGAGTTTTGGAGGACTGAGTTAAAAGAATTATGTGAATTAAAATGCATATATTGAGATGATAAGCTTCCAGTTGAAATACATAAGCCTTCAGGAAATACTGATATTGAACTGCAAACTGTCTTGTTCTCTTCCCAAGCACCTATACAGTGCTAAGCACAAGAGGTACTCACCCTGCCTATGGAGCTTTGATTGACTCCATGAACATTTGTTTGAATTCCACACTGAGACCACAGATATTCAAGCATGTGCACAGCCATTTTATGGGTTTAGGACTAATTTAAACATCAATTTAGGAGCCCCACGTGAAGAACAGGCTCCACAGCTCTGGCTTGGAAACCTGAAGCCCTTAGTCATACATGTGTATCCAGCACTTGGGTTGCTTTATGATCTAAACAGAGCAATTTTCCTCACCTTGCAACAAATACTGAAACTATAAATAGCAAGGGTTTCATGAAGCTTTTGCTGAGTGGAAGACAGAGGAAAACAAATTGATGAGTAAAATGATTAATGTGGAAAAGTCAAAGCTGTCTGGGGAAAAACACAAAAACCACATCACAGATTTTTAAAGTCCTCAAGGAAAATACAAACTGTAAATTTCCAAAAGTTTGAATATGTTTCTCTTCTTCTTCCAACAACCACAGTTTCTCCTAAATATCTTTGTGGGTTTGATTCAGACCAGAACTATAGACCCAGAGGTATTATATGAGACTTATTTCAGGTGCATGAGCTATGAAATTTGACTGTAAGTGAATTTTGGATGGCAGTTTATCCAACCCAAATCTTACCTATCTAATACTTAGAACCAAAGGGAGCAGGCAATAAAAAAGTATGAAAGCATGACACTTCCCCTTCAGGAAACAGAAAGAAAAACACATTCTAGAACACATGTATAAACCTTAACATAACTGAGGATGACACTGGGACATGTGAGGTTATTGTTTGTATTTACTGCTAGCTCAAAGAAGTTTACTCCTGGAGGGTGATCAGCAGATATGCCAGCAAGAAACACAATTAATTCAAGCTGTTAATGTTGCTACCCTCTGCAAAATTCTTTCACTCTGGGCAATCTAGATGAAGCTTAACAAGGGCAAGTGCTGAATTCTGTACCTGGGATGGGTTGAATACAGATGTTTGAACAGATTGAGGAATAAGACACTGAAGAGCAGCACCAATGAAATGAACTTGGGGGTCCTGGTTGATGACAAGTTGAATATGAGTCAGCAGTGCCCTGGCAGTCAGGAGGACCATATACTGGCTATATATATATATATAAAATGTATATAAATATATATACTGAAGTATAGGTGAGCTTTGACTACCTGGGTGTCCCTATTTGTCATCTGAGTTATAAAAATGATAAAGCACGCTTTCACAGCAGCACTCAAGAATTTTATGTACAATACAGCAGAAATCATATATTAAGTGNAAATATATATACTGAAGTATAGGTGAGCTTTGACTACCTGGGTGTCCCTATTTGTCATCTGAGTTATAAAAATGATAAAGCACGCTTTCACAGCAGCACTCAAGAATTTTATGTACAATACAGCAGAAATCATATATTAAGTGGCTGAAGACATTTGGCTTTTTGCCCCTCATAACCACTGACAATATATGGGCATCTAGGTGTGATTGCACAACTTGTCCTGCGTTATCACTCACATCATGGCTTATCAACCATGATACTTAGTGGCATTTATGAACATATTTATTGCTGATACAAGAAAAAGAAGAGTAAGCCATCTGTTCTCAGGTTTTACTTAAGGTTTGAGCAAGACCAGCTCATTGAAGGCAGGTGTTGAGTTGCCTTTAGGTTTCTGCTGATCAGATTTGCCACATTCCATTTGCCAATGGAATTCAGTCAGCACCACAATCAGAGGAGCAGGAGCCACTTCTGCCTGCAGGTTCTCAAGGTGGAGAACATCCTGGTCCTTCTGTCAGTTTATCAAACTCCTGCTGAATAGACATTTTTGCCTCTCCAGGTTGCCTGCAGATCTTAGGAGAGAAAAATCCCTTTTTATATACCCTACGCTGTTTGTCCTCAAAGAACTGCCTGGCTGCAGATAAAGTGTAGCTGAAACACATAACTGGACTTCAGCTGTACTCCTAGACATAGCCTCAGAACTGAGTCTGTACTGGATTGTGTCTTCAAGGGGAGAACTTCACCCCAAAACTCATTCTCCCCTTTCTTGAGTGGGTCATCCTCTGGAATGAGGACGAGGATCTTCTAGAAATGCAGCACTCACAGTGCCTGGGATAGAGCACAGGTCTGCTACCAGACCCAGAAGAATACAAACCCCTGTTATCTGACAGAACCCGTAATATAGCAGGGCTTCAGGGTACTTCTGAGTCTCTGTTCCTACTGAGAAGAACATCACCACATGTAGAGTCCTATAGAAGGTTCTGGAAAGCGAAGAAGAAAAGATTTTGGAAAACACAATGCCCTCTAAGAATTAATACGTGACTTGAGACTGGTGGATATAAGGCAAGATAAGCTAAAGCTGTGGAGGCTTAACAAAACTAACATGGTCAATCACCAGATAATGGCCACTTCCAAACTTTCAATTACTAACAATTTGGCTACAAACAGTAAAAAGAAACTTCATTAAAGTAATTTGATTTTACTCAGGGAGGTTTCAAAAACTAATATTAAGAAATGGGCTCATAGTATAAAGTAGTTATGAACAGTTGCAGCAGCAGGCTGGAGGACTATTTTCCCAACATTTCTTCATTGCTGTACAGCTTCCTACCGTACCTATAAAAAAATTGATTGGTGAAAAATCCATTTTGTTCATTTTTTCCTGGAAAAAAAATGCAAGTGGGCAGACACAGGCTCTGTACCTTAACCAGCAGAAATCAGCAACATTGCTGCGGCTGGTAAGTACCACGGTTTGTGATCAGGCAGACTATCTCAGATAAGACCAAACAGTAGAGCTAGGAGAAGCAGAGAGGCTTTTGGGCACACAAGTCATAATTAAGTGCTGACTGAATGTTAGAAAGCATCATTGACTTTTCCAGCTGTATTTGCTGGTTAAATACAATACATTATCTCCACAAACCTTGGACTAACTATGTCCTTAGATTGTCACAACTTTGACAACACACCAAGTAAAAATAATCAATGAACAAAACAAGTCATATTCAAAAACTACATAGCAATTACAGGTTCATCATGCTCCTAAATTTAAAGCTTGTTAAACTGATTTTCTTCCTTGTCGGAGTATATTCTATGCTGGGTCACAAAGTGCCAGGGACATGAAGTTTAATATCATGACTGATTTTCTGGTTTCATCAGAGTGAGTGATATGAATAAACAAACAGTTTTCTCTTTTGAATTATTTGTCCTTTCCCAATGTAAAGCAGAATATGCAAGACTAGGAAACATATTTTAAATTTATTGCCCTTATCTCTAAACAAAGGCCTTTGAGAAATAGGTCTCTGTCCTGATATTTCGGAAATGAAAGCATGGGGTCAATGACAAACTAAAACTCTTTTTTCACTAGACTGGCAGAGGGAAATTTGTCCTGCCAGAGGCAAATTAGGAGTAATTCTGCTTACAGGGTCAAACCATTCCTGAATACAATGAAGTGACTGCCCATCTTTTCCGATCTAGCCTGTGCCTACAGACCTCAGCAGATAATTGGCATCACATAAATAAATACGAAGTTTTTAAAAGGTGCATTGAGTTGGCAGAATGAGTCTCAAACCAGAGAACAAAAGGAGTGCATTCATTATGCTGGCAGCCTGTTTTGATACCTCAGAACAGAAGATGCTGCTAATCCTGATGAATATTCATTCTGAACAGGAGACTGAAACGCAATGCATAAATTCACACCTCTCAAATAGGACATTATTTGAAAGCCATCAAAATACAATATTCTCCACACATTCTTCCACTTTGGCTTGTCCTTTGTATTTCAGTTAATTAAATATTACCTGCACATGACTATATGTACATAGCAAAGAAAATCACTGTGTTCTCAAAATTCAGACCTTGATACTGAGACCACACACATACCACTGGCACATGAACAAGAAATATTTTCCTCTCCTTAACACACACTGTTCATGCAATAAAACACTTCCTTGAGATATAGTAATTATTTGCATTTGATGGCAACACAAACATTCTAGGGGAAATGCAAGCACATAATCAGCATTTTTCAATGAGTAGCCAGTACCAGCCTCAAAGGTTTAGGGGCAATGCAGACTCCACACCCTGATGTAGCCCCAAAAATAAAGCAAAAATCCCTCAGGTCTTCTCAGGGAAGCCTGAAGAGACAAGATATTCTCCTGATCCAGAAGATCCTGGGGGTAAACTGCAAAACATTCTTTTTCTCTGTGGAAAGGAGATTCCACTAGAGGAAGATCACCAATACTCTTTACAGAAGGAAGTTCCTGTATTGACTCCAATATTCCCAAATTGGCTACCAGGCCCTGGTACAATATATTCCATGTGGAACACCACTAAGGAAACATGCACCACCTTTTCCCTCGATGAAGTTTAAGTCACTTTCCTGGGTCACCCCACAAAGAGCACAGTGCAGCAATCCTACAGTTTTGTGAATTTTGCAAAAATACTTGAACTCAGGGAAAAAGTCACAGACAAAAGGAGTGTGACCTTGCTTAAGAGTGGTTTCCAGTGCTCCTCAGGGCAGAAACCATCTCTGTGTCTTGTACATACAGAGAACATAGACTTAGCAAAATAGAAGCTTTGATCTAATTTCCTCCTTTACCTACGTGCACTTGAGCTGTGCAGAGTACATGAGGTAAAATCTCATCTGTTCAGGGTCTATTCAGAAGGACAAAGGAGTAATAACATTGACTCAGTGTTCTGGACAAAAGGACATGACCTCCCAACAAGGTCCCCTTCTCACTTTAAGAACTGAGTCACAAATGAAAGGAGTATCTTTGTGTGAGCTTCTAAGAAGCTGCTGAGAGGGCTCAGCAGTTTGCAAATGTAAGAAGAGGGCTACGATGTTTAAATAATAGAATTGCTTCAATTAAGATAATCAGAATAAGGAGATATTCTTCAAGAATCCATTGGGAATTTTTTTTGGGTGGGGGTGTGGGGGAAGAAGAAAAAATTCCCTATACCAACTACTGTAATTGCCTTGATTGTACAATTAGATTTTTTTCTCCTTGCCTATTCCATCCACTCCATACAGTATGGTCTCTATGACAAACAAGAAAGGATGTAGTAACTTTCATTCCTTTCTAACCTCATTAATCTCAGAGTCTCTCAGGTCTACCATGGTTAAAACTTCCTGCAGTCTCAATTATGATCTTTTCTACGTATGTTTCATATGTAAGTCAAAATCAAAATTAACTGCAAGAAGAAATTCTGGAAAAAACCCACAGAACAAAAGTACCATAAAATGATCTCATATTGTCACCCTCGGAGATCAATAGCAATGCTTTGCCTACCAACCTGCTTCACAGACCTCCTTTACCTGGGCAAACACATCATCTTACAGGAGTAGCCTTTGTATTGATCAGCTGGCAAAGGAATAAAGCAAACTGCCAGCGGAGTTCAAATGCTCTGGCTGCCAGCAAGTTCTGCAGGACATGCACCTGCAGGGAAGTGCAGCCTCCTCATCCCATACTGCTGCCTCCTTTGAAATGCCACATCATGTCATGGGGAGTTGGGTCAGGCAGCTGATGCAGGGGAAATTTCATCTGGATTGCCCAGTAGGAACATGCCGAAAGAGACAGGTAGAGTTGGGCTGCCAGCTCTGGCAGCAGAGCTAAGATCCTGGCTGATAGCAATCTTGGGTTCCTCTCCAGAGGATGCAGGACATAGCACACTTTCCCAGGCACAGGCAGTCCTGCCTTTCCTCCTATTTGTTTGACTTTTCCTGACCTGTCTCTTCTCCTGTCTCTAACTAATGCATGACATGTCCATCTTCATTTGCTCTGCTCCTCAGCAGCCTGGTCAGTGGTAAGTGATGGGACAGGCTTCACATTTCAGTGGACAGAAAACCTTAATGTACAGCAAGAAAACTTGGAAATCAGTGCTATAAACAGTGCTATATGATATGGCTTAAAATTGGGCAGCTTCTCACAGAAGGGGAAATGGTTTGCTCATGACCCAAAAGCTCCTCCCTCTGCCAAATCCCAAAACTGGCGTACAAGATTTTGTGATGCTCTAGCTCATGGAGAAGGCAGCTGCCAGGATGTTTGTTCATTCGTTTGAATGTAAAGCGATGCTCTCTTCCTTTTTGAATGACAACTTAAAAATAATAACATGGTGAGATAGCTCAGACAGAAAATTTCAGTCAAAATAATTTGATAATAATATCATCCACTGAGAACTGCCTAGGAAAGTGTGTTGAGGTGATGTTAATAGGTGTACTACTAAAATTTCTTACTTCAATTGCAACAGAGACAATAAAATCCATTATAGGTCATGCTAGATGGTATCCACAGGCAGCATCTTTCCACTGGAGCAGGTTAACCCTGACTGATGGGCAAGGCTGGTACCTGCAAGTAGCTTTCTATTCTACAGCTTTGCTTTTAATTAACATGGTTATAAATTGGTGAATGCCTGAGTGGAAAGTTCTCTTCACTGCTCACAAAGTACCTTCCAGTCAGAACTCACCAGGGCCAAGGGTAGGAAGCAGCACACACAACAGCTGAACTGGCGTGCTCATTGCAGATGCACTTACCCTGTTAACCTGCTGTCCTGCCACGTACAAAGGCTCTGTGCCTCACCTTATGAGGCATGGATCGAAATGGCAGTGGAACTGAAACTGGAGATCTAATAATAAAAATCAAGACAGGAGCATCATGGCAGACTCTTATCTGAATGGCTGCTCTTTGGAAAAGGAGAGAGGTAAGCAAAAAGCAAGGGGACATTCTCTTCCAGCCAGGGTCTGCCCTGCCCTGTCTGCACAACACAACAAGTCTCTGGAAAACTACCTCATCCAGGTTTTGAAGTTTATAAACTTGGAATAGGAATATCTCTATTTGTTCTCAGTCAATTTATCTGGCTTCTTTCCAAAGTTCTGGTCTGCTCCAGAGGTGATGCATTTTGTTGTTGTTGTTTTGAGAAGTTTAATTAGGCAACTGGAATCAAGTGCCAAAAATACCCTCTGCAAATAGCTGTTCCCAAAATAAAACCTGATTACTGTAAGTAAGGGCCATGCCTTGAGAGAATTTGCAATCCTCACACTATTTTCAGTCCAGCTTTTCTCTTCATCCATTTGGGAGAATGAAAGAAATAAAAAGTAGAGACAAGTCAGGTGGAGGTATTTCTCAGTGGCACTTACTGGATATCTGCTTGTCAGCTAATTGTTTTTGGAGCGTCAGAAGCTCACGGAACACGTACCTGAAAATTTTCTTTGCACAGAGGGATAGCTGAATAACTACGTATTTCCAATCTGAATTTAAATTTAACGTCTCTCTTGCGGGAGGCACTGTATGCGGTCAGACTGCTGCAAAGCAGCTTCCTGAGAATTCAGGGAATTGGCAGCAATGTGACAGCACCATGTCTTACACGTTAGAGCTACCTAATTCCAACACTACTGTAAAACGACTGTAAAACTACTGTAACTTTCAACAACTTTTGACTGCCACATTACTCACCAACTGTTGCATGGTTAAATTCAGCACTGCCTTGGAAAACTAGAGAGTACTCACACCTACAACATAATGCACAAAAAAAGGCAGGCAATCTTCCCACTTATGTTGCCTAAATGGGACTTTCCAGAATGAGAGATAAACCCAATCTTCGTTAGGAAAAGTCTGGCATTGATGCCTTCCTGGAAAGGATCCATCTTTTTCATGTGATGGAGGAAAGCCCTCAAGCTAGTGAAGCACCTTTTTCTCTACTTCTTGAAGTTCCTTCCAAGTTTTATTGCTTTATAAACAGCAGGGGAAAAAAAGTAACTTGTTTTCTCTTGCTTGTATTCTGCAGAAAACAATGGCAGCCTGTCAAGTAATAACTGAATGTAAAAATAAAGTAAAAAAAAAAAAATTTGAACGAGCTGAGTCTGTCCTGCTGAAGCAGTTTTGTGCCCCACCACTGGAACAGATTCCAGCAGCAGGTGAGGATATGCTCCTTCCCCACCAGATCCTACCTGGCATCACTCATCACCCATGCTGGGAATCCCACGTTGGGGGAAGTTGTCTGCTATGTCAGAAAGTTGCAGCCAAGGGTTCTCTTCCTGCTCTCTGGGTAACAACACTTGCTGGTAGCAAGTAGATATTTTAATCCACATGTGATACAAAATGCCACATTGACTTTGATCTACGGTCTCCACACCTACCAAATAAAATTGTCAGAGGGGTCTTAGCCCCTCAGTGGACCAGGGAATTGATGAGGGGAGAAAGATCTCAGCCTTTGTCCAAAAGGCCTGAAAACTCAGTAAAGCCTCAATGAAAACACAGCAGCACCAGCAAGCGAACAGGACATCAAATTCTACTTTGCTCTCAACCACCCCTGCCTTTTGCAGTACACTTGTTGGGTGCTCAAAGAGGAAAATGCAGATGGACAGTTTACTTACCTTGTTTTAGTGTTTCGTTTTGGTTTTTTTAAACATAGCTTTAACAGACTATTGGGTTTTAAAAAAAATCTGGCTGTTCAAAGGGAGGTTTATACTCAATTTCATGGATCTCTAAGATGCAACCCTGTAAGCCTTCAACCACTGTAGTTTATAAAAAGGAAGGCTTTCACTTGAGTGCATCAGGTCACATAATACAAGGAGTGAGACACAGAGCAGCTGCACTAAGCAACTGCAGGACTAAAGAGGACTCATCCACAGGCCCTCTCTCCAGCAGTGGTGCTGTGACATGAGCAGTGCCGAGCAGCCAAGGGGCACCCAGGCACCCGGTATGAGTGACTTGCCCGGGGTCAGATCAAGTTTATGGCTGACAAGACACTGAGTTCATGTCTCATGGCTCTCACACCTCGATCTGTTGCTTTGCATCTTGTGCAGTCCTTGAGAGAGGGCAGAGGCAAACCGTCTGCTCTCTCAGGGAGCTGACAGGATATGACAAACACACTTCTCTCTTCCTGGACCAGACACTCATGAGTGTAAAAATTAGGCAATTATAATTATATTTTCCCCTCTCAGCAATTTCAGCCGTCTTTTACATATATTCAAGTTCATCTGTTTAACATGCAGTTTAGTTTCCTCAGAAACATGTCTAACAATAGCTTAGCATCTCCTCAGCACGATGTGAACTTTACCTTTTGATGGTCACTTACCTGGAGTGGCCAGGTAGATTGGTCAGTATAAAGGAGGGTTATTGAACAACAATATCCTTTATCAACACAGCTGAAGAGGTCTTCATTTTCTACATATTCAACTAACTCTTTGTGTCTTGCTAGAGCATACCCATTTATTTAAAATCCCCAAACAGGTTCTAATTTCTCTGCTGTGAAGTAATAAACCTCAATAAGGAAATGATAAAGAAACACATGGTGTAAGAGCAACTCTGCCCAGCAGGCCTGCGGTGTGATGTTGCCCAGCCATAATTAACACTCAAAACATTGACGTGCACATGCCAAACCCATGCAGTGTGGGATTAGCTGTACCTAATCCCTGCTGCTCCCTGCTTTGCTGTACAGCAGCTGCAACAAAAGCATGGGCTCCTGGTCTGGTAGTGAGAAACTCTCCAGTATCTTTCCCACAGTCCCTATGCTACTGTGCCCTCGGCACCTTCTTACAACTATTTTCACATCTCCTGCTTCTTTGGACCTGTTTTCAGTGCATTTAGCCTTCTATGGCACTTAACCTTTATTCCCCAAGTTCCAATCTATTTTCCTGTACCTTTTACCCTTAGGTCCACTAAAAAGTGAGATGCTTTCCCCGCTCAAGCTCCTCAAAGAGCCAGAACCCTACAGACTTCCCTTACCATTGATGGTTGAACTAAGGTCCATCTATGTATGGCACCTGAGGTAAGGTAACCCTCCCAATGCTTCCTCTTCCTGCATCAACCCCTTCACCTCCTTTCTGCTGTCCCACTCAGGCAATGAAAAATCTTACAGCAGTCTGTGCAATTACACCAAAAACTGGCAAATGTCTTCTTTCTGCTTTGTCATTTCATAAATGGCACTATCATACAGTGCTTCTATGTGCCTGACATATTAATAGCACAGCTAATTATTCTAGATTGCTTCAGCCAGATCCTACCAACCCTCTCCCAACTTTACTTAATGAATTAATTTGAAATTCATGTTAGAGCTTCTGGTATGAAGCAATTTTGCAAGTGGGAACACTGAACAAGCCACTTATTAATAAGGAATAAGTACTTGCAGTAGTTATTCTTAATGAAAAATGGAAGGTGGTAGTGGTAAGAATACTCAAGAGCTAATAATAGTGGGTTTAAATTACAGCAAGGAATATTTTAAAAAAGACATTAGGAAAGGCTTTCTAATGCTCAAGGTAGTAACAGACTTACACTGACTTCCTAAAGAGTCTATAGAGTACCACCACTGTAGGTTTGCATTACAAGGTTAGACAAATATCTGTTTCACAAATGATCCTGCCCTGAGGGAACGGCAGAGTTTGATGCTTCCTGGAACAGCTTTCCATCTGAATTTTTTGTGGGTTTTTATGTTCTGCTCTGGCAGGGCCAATGGGATGGCTGTAACAGTGGCTACAATGTGCTGCAGACAGCCCCCTGCAAGCCCCACTGCCTCAGCTCCTGCTATCACTAGAGCCATCCCTGCTATCACAGAGACTTCTCTCCTGTAAAAGCCTAAGCCACAGTCAGGAGCTATTCTGCCATAGCACTGCAAATTATGCAATGCAACAGCTTCAGCAGAAAGGTGGTGGTGGGTTAAAACCAACTCCTTAGTGAGGTTTGAGAAAGGCAAGGCAAGACCTGCCAGCCATCCCTCAGACCAGTCTATCTGCTGAGATATTAAAATCCCTGGAATGCAGGCTAAGCATATTTCTTGACACAGAAAATGTACAAAAAAGCAGCATGTTTGCAGGCTGTTTATGAAGTGGACTGGCAGTGGGATCCTGGCTAGTCTACACTGACTCTTCTCGATCCCAAGAATATAGGAGCTAAGTTTCACCAGTGAACTTTCAGCCCCTCTGTGTGAGCTGTCTCTTCACTGTGCTTTAACCACATCTTAAACAACTACACACCTTTTCCGTCACACATATCCTAAAGTAGCCCCAGGATTTTCACACAAATAACAGGGCAATTTTAGTGGTTTTTTTTCTTTTGTTTTGAGTTTCAGGTGTTTGGATTTTTAAAAAATAGCTATCTTATCAACTACTAGGAGCTGGAGAGAAACAAGTGCACTCCACACAATTACAGAGGAAGCGGGTGGTTGGAAGTGACACAAGGAGCTGGGGGCCTTCATGCAGGCAGGCATTATTTTGAAAGCCTGATGTGGAATGTTTGTTCTGCTCAGAGAAAAACCATTCCCCCCTACTGTGCAATGCCCACTGACTTTAAATTAAAAGCCTTCCGACACTGTCTATCTACTCTTTCTGGTCTCTGCTGTAGGACTGGGTACATAACTTCTTCACGGGAAGCACATTAGATCCCAGACACTCTATGAAAAAATTTTTATCTTCCTGTAAGAATTTACCTCTCGGTTGCTTTCTACCAGGACTGCCTCCAACACACATTCACTAATAATATTTTAATCTCCACATTAAAAGCATGACTCACCACAGCTTTTTCTCACTGCTCAACAAACACAAGTGACAAAGCATTGGTGTTGCTCACAGTAAAAGGGCATTTTTAAATGGTGGAAGGCAAAAGGAGAAAATAAATTAGCTCAGTTTCCACTGTTTTCCTATATCTCCTGAGCCAAGGATTGTTTCTGTGTCACCTTTTGTACAATTAAAAGACCATTGAGTAAATCAGTCTGCCTTCTGCAGGACTCAGGGTGCAGTCAGAGGGCAGGACAGATACCATGTGTATGTTAGGGATGAAAAATAACATATGTTTCATATACTGAGGCACTAACACCACAAGGTTCAACTGCTGCTGCTGCAGAGAGCCTGTGGAAGCGCGCTAGGGAGGGGAATAGCATGGAAATGCACCACTGACTTGACACAGCCTGGACTTCAGCGTTACCACCTCAGCTCTTTCCAAGTTTGTCTGCTCATGAAAGACAAACATGTTGTCCCTGTCATTTGCTCCTCCATTGCACCCTCCAGAACAGTGCAGCCCCTGCTCCCCAAGGGGGACAAGCTGCCAGGGCATCACTGACCTCTCCTCCCAGGAGCTATTGGCCTGACCTACTTTCCCCTGGATAGGGGATAGACTAAAGCACCATCAACGCTGATGCAGCTCAACGTGATTTCAGAAGAAATCCAGTTATCTCCTCCTCAGTACAAACACAGCCTTTTGGATACTATGAGTGCTTTTTTTTTCAGTGGGAAATGCACTACTGATCAATACAGTATGTGCTACTTTGTGAGAAAATGAGTAATTTGAAGTATTACAAACAGAAGGTCCTTCTCTTCTGCTAACACTATCCCTCACCCCTTCCTTCTCCTCGGAATAAATTCTGTCTGCCAACTTAGGAGTGAGACAGTGAAAGATCTCATAGCCAGAATAAGATTCATATTTAGATATTTATCTTCAAGTCAGGCTTTCTCAGTTCATTAAAAAAAACATAATTCAGGGTTAAATCTCCTCCTCTCCTTAATTCAAGTCAGATTCTTCAGCCCAAACTGGGCATGGGGATGTACCAGGAAAGAGAAAGAAAAGTGTGTCAAATCCAACACTCAGATACTTTATCACTATTATCATAGTAAAGCTTTATATGCAGACACTGAGGATCCTAAATTGAATGTTGAATACTATCTGGCACCAGGAAGATGAAGTATAGTCACGTACAGGGAAAAGGAGACTGACAGCTTTGGCCTGCTTGTCAAAACAGCAGTCATCTCATTCAGCTCTTTGGGCAAAAGAACCACCATTTGCAAAACCAGAAGTAACCAGAATTAACTCACTGATTCCTACCAAAAAGAGGTGTTGGTGATGGTGGGGAGTAAGGACAAATTTTTAATTCTATTCAGATGTTGAAAAGATTAATTTCTCCACTGGTAACACTGAAACAGATTAATTTATCTGCTGGTAACACTGAAAAGAAGATATGGAGAGGTCTTCAAATAATTTTTTAATTTTTTTTTTTAAGTTGTGGTTGAAACAAGGTCATTAAATCTTCTCCCTGTTTAGGTTGCCTACATCCTCCTCACCAGTTAAAAAAAAGAAATGCCTGAGCTTACTTCCCTCTCAGCTAACCCAGCTGCCTTTTTGAACAGACTCCAGAAAGCTTGCCAGCTGAAGTTTATGAAGTCTAGTTAATTGCTTCAGCGTATTGATTTCATGTTTGTATGGGGAAATGTATAATTGGAGACACCCCTAGCTGGTTAGTCCTCCAAAGCTGGCACCACAGCAAAGCCACACTGCAAACCCTGCTCGGTGGAGGAAAAGGTGGAGTCCTCTAACACAGCAACAACTCCTGTGTCCAGAGCCACAAAACCCCCCAAACTTCCCAAAGCCTACAGCATTGCTGCAAAGGCACATTATTAGGTATTGTGTTTAACCATTAAGGTTTTAGAAAATGTTGCACCAAAGAGAGAAACTTTGCTTTCAGAAAAGCAGAATAATTTAGATGGCAACAACTTTTCGTGATTCATCATCAAGGAACATTCTGTGCCCCCACAAACCAGGAAAGCAGCCCTCCCTGTGTGTATGGGGAGGCAGAGAAGGATTGCAAGCCGGAGGAGGACACAGAGAAAACAGCAGCTCCCAACTGGTACAAGTGGGCACACCTGCATGGCTTAAACACATGCTGAAAAATATATGGTAATTACATCTGCCTCCCTGATGCATCGAATTCTTTTTAAGTGGGGTGTAAACATGGGTTTGGGATGTAAGACTTAGGTGTATCAGAAAATAGCTATGGTGTATGGCATGCCTGACTTGGGGGGAAAAATATCTATGCAAAGAGCTGTATGCTGGTCATACTGCAACACTGTGGTCATGCTTAAATGTGCAGAGCCCAGGAAGGAGGATAACACACAAGAAACAAGCAAAGAGACACACAAATTCATTCTTGACATTTCTTAATTCAAAAAAATCTTTGCCTACTCCCGCACAAGTACATACTCAGAGCTTGCTGAAGTCAAGCACAGGTATGTCATCTGCAGGAGGAAATGGAGAGTGGGTGAAAATATTAAAGAAGAAAACAAAGCAAGTTTATGCTATGAAAGTTCTGTTTGGGTGCTCACATGCTTAAGTAACCTTTCTTCTCCCAGCTCATAACAGAAAGTTCTAAAAGGGCTCTTCCCAGAATGAAGATTTACAAGTTTTAATGTCCGCAAACAAGAGCTGAACATGCTGAACTCCAGATGGGACATGGGACCCACTCTGTCCCACAGTCATAAGGCAAAACTGCTGGCACTCACAGTTCTTTAATTCAAGAAGTAAAAGGCAATTTTGAGTATTTGGGGGGATGTTGGAATACATCCAAGTTGTAGAAGAGAAAGGAAAAGCCACGAGATTTGTAGGAGACAAAATCATAAATCTTCATCTACCCTTTGCAGAGCTCTAGCATTAATGCTAAAAATAACTACAGCACCTGCGAGATCTCAGCGTTTGGATTAATCATGTCTTAGGGACTTGTGGTGGGGGAAGCAGCAGGGGAACAAAGGGCAGAAGGATTTCAGGACCTGAGCATACCAACAAGGACACGAGGACGAGAGAGAGAACAAGTGTCTGTTTGTTCCTGGCTGGGGCAGATGTTCCATAAGGATTACAGCAGGGGAAGGAAGGGGAAAAAAATTGGGCAGACACAAAAGCACATTGAGAAATGGGTCAGGCTAGAGCAGAGCTGTCAGCCTTCCCTAACCAAAGTATTAATGTTTAATTAGTCTGAGATCTCTTATTAAGGTCCATGAGCTGGGATAACCTATCTAGGAGCAGCATGTCTTCAGACACAACCTTCCTCCATGGCCTTTCTGTTGTCTAGCTTGGGCTTGTCACTGCTATACAACTTCCACACTTGATGCAAACTTCATAGACACTGAAGTATGAGACTCAGCAGTTCCAAAGACAGAAATCACCATTGTACTTTGCATGAAAATAGATGAGGCTTAGAGATGGCAAAGACCTTTTGGAGTAACTTTGTTCATCACTCTAGTCTCTGGCTTATGCTATTATTTTATCCTGTTCAATTTATATCAAAACAAGGCAGCTAAGCTTCTGGTGTCTTTCTGAAAGGAAGGTTATTACTGACTTTGAGGTTTGGGACTTTTTTTGTAATGTGTGATCCCTATGTGTTTTTCCTTACAGGCATGAACATTTTGTACCAAATACTGTAATCCCAAGACTACCAATATGATTTATTCTACAAATATATTGGGGACTAGGAGCCACCTCTCTTCTTTTAGGGTTGTTTATAAAATGGTACTACTAGATGGTGGCTTTATCCTCCAGCTTCCTCTCTCCTGATGCCTTAGTGGAAGGTCCAAAGCCACATCATTTGATACTTTCACTTTTGGTTAGCAAATTAGGATTTTAACTAGCTGTAACTATTGGTGGCTTTTGCTCCAATGTCAGATAGAGGATCTAGTACTCCAACATGCTCCTATTTACAAAAAGACCTTACAGAATGATTTGTCATATTCGCTTCTCCTGACCACCTTACCCCTTGCATATTTTCTGATATTGCATGACAAGCTAAGAACAGCTTTGAGTTCTGTATAATGCTCCAGCGTGACCTTAGCTACAGCCTGGTAAAGGCTGGACCTCTCATGTGGTGCTTGTCCAAAGCCATTTTATAATGAAATGTAGGCATTAAGGTAAACATTGGGGTACAAGTTCATTAAGCATTTGTCTGCAGTTCAGAGAAAAATGAACAAACAAAACACAAAACCACAACAAACGCTCACATAACCACTACATGTTCATAGTCAGAAAATTGAGGGTGAAAATACAACTTACTACTAGGCACACTAGAAGCCTGCTTTTGGGGTTTTTTTTTGATTGGCAGGCTTAATTAGAGTTTAATGCAATGCTCAGATAGGCATTAACAATACACTGCACTTAGATCAAGGAGAATGAAAGGCAGCAGCAAGCAAGCAAATGCTCAAACAAGCAATCATTTCTGTAACTTACTTTTGGGTCTGTGAACTTGAACTTTAGCCTTCCCACCATCTCCAGCCTGAACAGGTTCCACACAGCAGGCTCTGTTCTGTAAGGATGGGGAGCAGAGGGCACGAGACAGCACTCATTTCAACTCTACAAAGCACAACAAAGAATCTCAGTAAACAATAGGAGGCAGCAATTTTTTCAGCTTATTCTATCAGCCAAGTTGCAGCAAAACTATGAATACATTAGCCTGCCCTTGTGGGACTGCTTTTGTTCAGTCAAAAGAACTAAGAAAGAATGGGGAAAAAATGAAAGAAAGCATGAATTGGCAAAAGAAAAAAAAAAAAGAAAGAAAGAATAGCTGCCAAGTGAACTGGGAAACCTTCTAGAAAGAAAATTAAATGTAATTGCACAGGCAATTCATTTTTCTCATGGCTTTTTTGCATCCTTGTTAATGAAGTTGGGCTACGAGAGATGTTCCTGGATGTTCCACTGCCACCACCCAAGTCAGTGGCTCAGGAGCTTGTGGGGGCACTCATTCCTTACATGCGCAGGTGTTAAATTTGTTTTTCTAGGATGCACATTGAGTGCCTGATAAATTAATGCTCTGACTATCTATTTTGATTTATTTATAAATGGGAATAGAGAGAGATTTTAAAAGTACTAATTAAGGAAGCAATCAAGGATTCATGCTTCAGGAGAGAAAATGTGAAGTGTGAGGCTCTTAAGGAATACCTGAAATATTTGCTTAATTTGCTTCAAGAACTCCCTGCAAAAAAATTGTTGCTCTTTTTTGAGAGGCAGCAGCTTGCTGTCAAATGAAAGAGTTGAGGCAAAGTCTAATGGAAGCATTTTCCTGGAGCATTTTCTGATTTCATCTATAGCATTTAACAGAATAGAATCCAAAAAATGTCCTGACACCTTGCTAGAAGGAGGCTTAGATAACTAAACCTTGATTCAAATGCTGACTTTCAAAATGTCAATCCTCAGCTCCCGTCTAATCCTAAAGACATTTTAGTGTCTACCAACAAAATGCTCTCAATATTCTTTTTCTCTCCTCATAATGCTTTCATGATCCCCTTGTCTTGCATAGCCAGCACCTTTCCCACAAAGGTCAGGCTTAGTGAAGCCAGGTCCTCTCCAGAGAAGTGATCCAGCTCTAAGTTTGCTGCCCCTTTTGGAGCAGGACTCAGTATCTCAGTATCTCCTCCTCTCTGCATAAATAATTTGTTGGAATACAAAAACGGAGAAGATTCATTGCAGTATATCCCAAGATGAAACAGGTGTTCTCCTTGGAATGGAAGACAAAGCATAAAGCTTAAACTATATATTTCTCCTAAGCATCTGCCAATCTCATGGATCCACATTCTGTGTTTCCTAAATCACCTTCTCAGGCAGTTCTCGCACATAACAGGGGAAGCCTAGGCTCTAAATCAGATGAGCATTTGGTATTACAGTAGTTGCCTGATGACTCCTAAGCTGGGAGATGTGACACTTAAGCTAAGGCTCTTTGCCAAATCTAGTTCCTCACAGATACCACTCTTGACAAGCTTCCTCTTGTTCACACACACTGCAGAGCAGGAAGAATGCTGGAGGTCCTCCGTGTTTCTGCCCAGTAATCCAGACCATGTATTGAGAAGACTACTGGATCAAGCAGCTGCTATTTTCGCTTTATCATTCCACCATGGCCCACTGGGAACAAGTGACTGCTACACCAAACAGGCATCATCTGCTATCAGGCACTCTGACTCTTACCTCCACTCCCAATGGAAACAAAGAAGTGGTGTAGATACCATAGTTAGCCGTGGCTTCAACCTTCCAGGGACATGTCACAGCACTGATGAGGGTGGTCAGTGCTAGTACAAAAGACTTGCAAAGTGAGTGTGGGGCAAGACCAGGCTAAACTAACTGTACCACTGGAGACAATGAGAGGTGGGAAAGGAGATCACCTCCCAAGGGCACTGATGGCTTCCAACAACAGAACCAACAATCTGGGGTATTTTGGATGACCCTAACAGAATTCCTTCCGATGCAGGTGAATGCCCCCTTGCCGTACCACCAATTACCATTACCTCAAGAATTTTGACTTCATGGTACTCATCTCACTTCTGAAGAGCCCTTCTAAACTTCATTTACCAGACAGTCATAAAACAAAATAAAATCCCATTTCACATATATTTGGGTTTTGGTGCATGGAAATGAATTAATTTCCCCTGCTCCTCACTTGCCTTTCTCAATCTAAGTCTCATGATGCTTCTGGAGTGCCAATCACTACATTTCCTAGGTAGTGCATCCTCCACTTTGGACAGCACAATTATCTCTTGAGCAATCAGCTTATGACATAACAAGCATAAATAGCAGCAAGAGATAAAAATCAAAAGCCACAATGTTTTCACACAGGTGCCCCAAGTTGCCAAGCACAGGAAACCATAAACTTCTAACCGATGCTATGCCGGCAGGATGACTTCCAAATAGAGACTCTTTTTTCCAAGAAACATTGGTGTCAAGTGTCCTGACAGACTGGCAATACTCAAGATGGAAGGCAGAATAATTTAAATGAGTCAAGAAGCATCCCAGTAGTCCATTAACATTCCCATTAAATGATTGATAGAGGCAGAAAATAAGAACATTTTTCCCTTTCTGAAGAGACACTGCATGAAATCAGAGAGATTTATGTACAAGTTCCACTTGACTCCAGCTTCAGTTGTGACCTGGCTGCACTTTGGAAGCTCCACAGCTCTGGCCACTGATCCGTGTGAGGCACCCTTTGCACTCTTGGTTTCCTTTGCTATATGGCTCTTCTGCAAGATGAGATACTGTCCCAACTGGTTTGCATTACTGTTCTCTCTAAAGGAAGCATTCATAAACTAATGAGTGGGCACAATGGCAACATGCAGGGGCACTTCTTTGCTGAGACAGGAGATGAGTCCTTTAGGCTTACACACACACATTACAGACATTGTGATCTATCCCAGTGCTAAAAAATGTTAGCCATTAAAGCCTTTCCAGTGTCAACAAAGCCAATTTAAAGTACACATAAATACTAATCCATCTTATTTGGCCTCCACCTGATTTACCCTCACTCCACACACAGCAGGAAGCCTACCAATACATAGACGTGGATGCTGTCCTGCAGAGCATTTCCAACTCATAACAATTTTACCTGTGTGAGTGCCCTCAGCCACAGCCTATCTCACACAGATGGCCAGGTACCAAGTGCCTGGGAAGGTGTCAGCAGGACACATGATGAACACACGCTTGCTCTCTCATTTCAAGAAAAGTAGTACTCCAAGGAAATTAAAGCCTTAGCTAGCAAGTATATATCTTGTCTGTAATGGAGATGTGTGCATAATGATTAGATTGGGGTAAATATAAATCAGTAACACTCAATTAATGTAACCTGTGTACATCATGATATAAGTAAGAGTCAGCATGGCCCAAAGGCAGATTATGAACAACTTCCAGGGAGCACAGGGGGCATGCAGTGACTGCAAGGACTGTCAGTAATCTCACTGCAACACCAAGCCAGCCAGAGTTCACTTTGCTCCAAGCCAGACTCCAGAAAGGCTTTAAGAAGGTGAGACTCTCTCAAGGGCTCTAGCAATCTTTTAATAGTAGCTTGAACCAAAGCACCAAATATAAAATGGGATTCTTGCCTCCTCCAAAAAAACCCAACTCAGCTAGTCATGTTTCTCCCTGATTTTCTGGAGTTCTTGGTTTGCTTAATGTCTAAAGGCAGACATGGACAAACAAGAACACCCACAGCTATTTCGAAATCTTGCTTGTGTGAACAGGTCTGTGGTGTGACACTTCCTTTAGAAAAAAACAAAAGCTGTGATCTTCAGGAGTAACCTGAAGCATTAAAGAAAGACCAGAGCCTACTCCCTAGATGAAGACTTCATGTTACATTTCTTCCATTCCCCTAGAGAACAGCCCTTATTTCTCAGAAAAAACTTAATATGCCTAATTTTCACTAGAGTCATAATGGACCCTGGGCACAAAACAGGAGCTATTTTTATAAATCCTGAAGACTGAAATCCCAGCTTTACATACAAAATATACTAAGTCATACCAGTATGTTTTTCCCAACATGCTTTAATCTAGCAGTTGCAAAAAACCCCTCACCATCAGGGTTTTTGCTAACCCTGCCAGCTGAGACAACACTTACGCTACATGCACTACCCATAGTAATCATCACAAGGTGACAGCCTCACATTACGGTTGGAAGCAACTTGAAGGCTAGAGGATTAATATTTTGCTAACAGACCACCCTGAACCACTCCATTCCCCTCCTTCACTAGCACTGGAGATGAGGCGAAACTTCCCAAAGCACGCAGTAGTGAAGGAACAAGGGAGAACGCAGGGACTGTTTATTTCTTCCACTGACGGTTTTGTCTGTTAGCTAACAACGTGCTCACAACTGAGTAATGAACTTCCAATCCCTGGAGCTTCATCCGAGTGTCCTCCCTGCCTGTGTCAAGTTTAGTAGCTTAAAAGCCTCCCACCACTTTGCCCTTTTATTTGACTTCCAGGAAAGCAGCCATCAAACAATTTCTTGGGAGACATATGACGAGACCTACCGGGTTTATGAGGGCATCTTGCACCAGCAGGTTCCTGAACAGCCCTTAAGCTGCCACTTGACAGGGCAGGCCTGCAGGCCCAGCCAGCTCCTGGAGTGGCATGGCAAAGGGCTGGCAGAGTTCAGGAGAGGCTGGCTGCGTGGCAGAGACATCCAGGAAATCACTTCCATGATTATCAAGATCCACATGCACAACCATAAGTCACACCAGGAGCTCGCAGTTGTTTCCTCACGGAAAGCACCCATTGCCCTGGACAGGTGACATCTCCTCCTCCCTCACAGGCCGAAGCTCTGCCTCAGACTCCCCTTGGTTGGGGCTATGGAACACCGTGCACCCCTGGGCACCCCGCACTCCTGCTGCTGCACAGGGCCAGGCCCGACCCCCCCAGGCCTTATACCAGGAATGCTGCCCATGGGGATTTGTAGGTGGAACTGTGGCGGGTCTGTGGCCTGGCAGAGCCCAACACCCCCAAAATGTGCTCCCCAAGGGCCCAAAAATACAGCGTTCTGCAATGCACCAACACCCAGTCACGCCCACACAGAGATTCCTCAGGTACAGCAAACCTGCTCTGCACCACCAGGGACTCACTGTGACTTCGGAACAAGCCATTATTGTTAAACTTGTCAATTATCACCGAAATTGGGAAGGCTTTTGTCAGTGATGTCTGGCCTGAACATCAGGCAGTGTAGCAACATGCACTGTTAAGTACTTTATTATTTATTTAGAGTAAGTTCCTGCTGCAGCTACCCGGTTTGCTTCAGTTTGCTTCTTACTGCTGTTTGTTGTGTCCTCTAGTTATGCTCTTGCACAGCAGGGAATGAGGATGGTGCACTCTCTGATGACAAAATCCATCAAGGAAAACTCTAAGGGAAAACCAGTCCTTAGTGGTGCCCTTTTTTATTGCACTAAATGAAGGCTACAGTGATGCTATTACCTGTGCCACAGCTTTTCTGTGGAGTTGCTTGTTTCATGACAGCTGAGCTCATGCATTTTATTCAGTAAACTCCTTGGGTAGAGCTAAAATATCAGTGTCTGCCATGTGGTACACTTTGTTGTCTTTCACAGGTGAATGTGGGCAGAGCTAACTCCCACACCAGCCACAGCAGCCAGTCTCACACCCAACAATCCTGACAAAGGAAGCAGAGGCGCCTTCCCACTCACGTGAGGGGAGTGTGCTCAGGACAGGAACTGTGCTGTGGCTCTGGAAGGGGAGGTGAGTGCAGGTGACTGCAAATATTGATGCTAAAGTGTTTGAAGCAATCTATGGAGATGGAGATGGCCCTGAGCTTTCTCCAGTGCAAAGTCCAACAGCTGTGCTTTCCTGGAAGTGGGCCTTGGCATTTGAATCTAGAGCTGCAGTGGTGCAAACCTTATCCTGGTAAGCATTTATCAGCTTACGCTCATACAAAATTACACTTGCAGTCAAAATGCCATTCAGACTCCAATTTTAGCAGTGTCCCTGACGTTGGTGTCCCATGGAGAGATGGTTGTGGGACGTGGGATGTGAGCATTGTCCTGTGTTCCTCTCTATTCTGTAATGTAATGGACTACCGCATCTCCTTGGCACGGTCCTTAGGGGCTTTGAAAATGAGGCTTGTCAAGACGTCGAAGGCCCTAGAGAGCTGTCTGATGAAGAACAAGCGAGTTTTTATGTGCTCTAAACCCTCCCACCCAATTTCTCTGCCGCTGCCAGGCAGTCCACCCCTTTCAGCACACATTAGTGAACATCACAAGCCTATTGGAAAAAGTGCTGGAAATGAAAAATGAAATGTACTCTATTTAGTCTTCAATTAAGGAAGCAGAGTTTACTCCAGCTCTCTAGGGCAACAAAAAACTGGAGCAGAGTGTTAGGTTCATTGAACATTAATGATCTTTTTCTATTATGCTAAATTATTGTTTCCTTAGCCAGTGATCAAATACAATAGCTTTATTAAAGCCCTTTTCAGTTAGAAAGAAGAAAGTGTCTTTCTGCAGCAGTGGCTCTTATGAATGACAAAGGAGCAAGGGCCCTACAACGGGGTGATTGTTGGAAACAAGGGAAACAATGGTCCCTGCTGCTTCTGCAGATGCCCTCACCTTTCCCCTGCCCCAGTAACAGAGACATGGAGCTGCCTCAATGAGAAGCTAATTTCAGCTTGGTGTTCACCTCTGGCCCCCTCTGCTGTGAACCAGGCACTGCTGAGCAGGGCTCTGGTGATGCTCTGCCCACAGGTACTCAGAGCTTGCCCAACAATATAAAAAATATACACCCCTCTAAAAAGGCATTTAACACATGACCCAGGCTGGATTAAAGTGTGTGCTTACGGCAACGAGGAACAAGCACAGGCTGTAATAATGCAATTCTGTGGAGAAAAATTTAATCTGAAGCAAAATGAGTCAATTTTGGTGCAAGTCTGTGGAGGCAATGCTGCACTCTTTAGACAAAATTAAATAAAACAATTTTAGTGGAGTTCTGTGGAGGCCACAGAACAATGTAATTACAATGGAAAATTGATGTTCTGTTAAGCGTGCTGCTACTGAAAGGAAAGGGTATGAATCCATGGCAAATACAACAGGTATAAAGAAATAAGGTTGAAATTAAGCTAGGGAAACATTGTAAACCACTTTTGAAATGTATTTATTTATACCACAGCCCAGCTGTGTCCCTCTCTGGCACTAGAGCACTCTTGTGAGATGACTGCCTCTAGCAGCACCTCAACACTATCCCGTGTGCTGTGCACGAAAACCAGGTGCATGGTCTCATCAGCTGCAAGAGAAAAACACAGTGGCAGAGGTGTCATCTCCAGAAGTCCCTGAGCCATGAGTGTTGGTGTATTCCACTTTCTGTACCTGCTTGCCCTAGCTGGATGGGCAGCTTGACCCTGCTGGGTTATTCAGCAGCTGGGGATCCTCTGGCAGCGCTCAGACATTCACCTTCACAGCACTCTCCCATGGCATTTAAAACACCATTGCTCCATAATCAGCAGCATACACAACAAAATTCTTATCTGGGACACAGCTCAAATCTGAGTGGGTTTGGGGGGGAATTGGGAATGAACCATATCATTGGCATGGTGGGAAGCATGGAGGAGGGGAGGGATTGTTGGCAGAGGAATGCTGCCGAGCACATGGAGAACAGGTCCAGCAACTTCCCCAGGGGGCACAAGAGTTGCTTTATTTCATCAAGACACTTTTGAGTTATGGGAACTTCAATTTTAAAGTAGTTTCTTCCTGCCCCAATCTGTCTCTGTCTTGGAATCCATACCATAGTGCCCTCTGATGTTAAATATTCTGCTTGAAATCTACCTGGAAAAGGGGAGGATCAATAGGCTCTCAGTTTTGCATCCATGGCAACACATACTTTACATATCATTTTATCCTGAACAAAGGAAAATTAAAGACTTGGGGGTTTAGGGAAGGAGGGGAGAGAAGGGAAAAGGCTTTGCCTCCAGGTGTAAACCTGTCATATTGAATCCTTAATGCAGTGAACTTAAGAAAAGTGTTGATAGAGCAAAACTTGAGGCTCTGTGAGGAGAATATGAATGCCAGATTTATTTCAGCTGACAGTACTCACCGTCTAATGCAAACTAAGAGTCATCAGCAGCTCTCATCAGACAAACATTCAGACAAGTTAGTCTCAAAAAGTAATTACGGGAAAAAACACCCAATATCGCACTCAAAAAAACCCCAGCAAAACCCCCCAAAAACCATACCAAAAAAACACAAACAAAACAAAATCACAACAAAACAACAACATAAAAACCCACCAAACATTATCAAATATTTATATTTTGGATTAATCATATTCTAAACCTGATTCTGATCTGACTTCTGCTGGCAGAAAGCTAGGAAATCAGTTTTCAAGCTGCAGTGGTGGAAATCAAACGAAAGTCCTTCCTGTGTTCCTGAACCCTGGAAATTATTGCTAATACTAGGTGACATTTGTGATAACATTGGATTTGATATCTTATGATCTACAGAAACCTCATCTAAGTCTAGTGATTTAAATTCATTACTTTGTCTTAATAAAGGTATATTTATTTTTTTTTCAAACCCAGTTATTCTGAAGTTGGGTTGAACTGTGATTAAATTAGGTAGTCAACAGCATAAAATGGCCTGATTTTCTTCTGCTGTGTCCCTAGGGTTTTATTTACACAAATAGATAATGAGTAAAATGCATAAAACTATACATTTCTTGTATGGTTTAATTTTACAGTCATTACGATCTACACAAAGTGCAAATTCCTATGCCAACAGTGAGGCAGTGGAAAAACCATTTCCTAGTTGTATGTCTATCCACTTCCATGTGAATAAAGGGCACTGAAATCCCAAATCTTTTCAACTTATTATGCTGCCCCCTGTAAGTGCACGTGCCTGTGCTAATATATAGTGTTGCACTGACTCCTCCAATCACAAATATTCAAATTTCATCTTTAAAGCTCTGCTCTTGCAGGAACAACTTGGAACCAGGTGTGCTATGAGGCTGTGTGTGCTCCTGCTGTGGCAAAGGGAACACAAGTATGGGGTCAAGCCAGCTGAGACAACCCCAGAGGGAGAAGAGCATCACATTAGACTAACCACTGTGCAAGCTCCTACATGTACATTGCAAGCCTGGCACTCCTGAGTCAACAGTACCTAAGGAGCAAGAGCTTGACCTGAAAGGCTTCACCAGCACGGCGCTTCTTCCTGGTCTTTTGTTAATACTGTATCCAAAGATTCTCTATCTGATTGCTGGCAAAAGCAGGCACAAAGACCACAGTCTTCACAGAAAATGTGTGCAGTTAATACAGCACTATTGGGTAAAACCTCATAGGTTTTACAGCATACTTTAAGACTGTGTATTAAGTTGTCTTTCCCGGGGTCAGGATCCCAGAAGACAACAGATGTAGGCATGTGAGCTACTGATGCCATGTTTGTGCTCATAAGGAACAGAAAAATCTGGTTTAAATATGGGGGAAAAGATAAATAATTCACCTGGACATTAAGGAGTACTTGCAGTTGGGTTAGTCCATTGAATTCACATCACTGCCCTTCAAGGCATGTGTCACACAAGGACTCCGGGACAAATACAAGACAGACAAAGATGTCACAGCTTACTTTTACTTGCAACTATGCAAGGGTGAGGCTTGTATCTATAATCCCAGGACTGCGTTACCTTTTCTTTGCTCTGAAGCCTGCCTGGCATTCGGGGAAAACAAGATGAGCTCTGCAATGTGACTGTGTTGCTCCTGCAAGGGCAGCAACACAGCACTGGGCAGAGGTGCAGGGGAAGCCAAGCAGCAGGAGCGAGCTTTGTGCCGGCTCCCGACAGCAGCGTGGGCAGCCCGAGCCGCCAGCTGCCAGCTCCGGGGAAGTGGGTCCCCGAAGGGGCCACGAACAAGGGCCCCTGCCCCTCCTGCCCATGGCAGATGGTGAAGGCTCCTGCCAGCCAGGAGTGTCAAGAGCACCACTGAAGTGAGAGTGTGCTGCAGCCTGCACAGCATGGCCAGTAGAGAAAAACCCTCTGCCCAAGTCCTGGCTGCTTCGGTGCAAGGTTTGTCTGAGCTCACTTCCACCTTCAATGCAGTATTGGCTGGAGCTCACCTATCCCTGGCCTTGCTTTCCTGCTAAGTTAGGTGCTCTGGCTCTGCCAGTGCCATGCAACATCCTCTCACAGTTTCTTCCTGTTTTCCTCTTGTAACATGAGAGCATTAAGACACTTGCCACAACAGCACTGTGATGCCTAACCCATCTTTGTAAAATGCTTTGACTCCATCATGAAATGCTCTGCAAAAGTTCAAAGCATATCATCAATATTACTACAGTATTTATTGTCTCTGAATGGTCCATGTCATTATCATTAAGCACGGATATTATTCTTTATTATGCACCCATGCTATATCCTAGCTTCTTGGCAGTTGTTCAGAGATACTGGAAGTGTTTTTCTTGTATATGCCCTTTCCCAACAATTTCAGGAAGATGTATGCACATCTGAAATGTTAGAAGTCAAAATTCTGTAATTTCTAATGCACAAAAGACTCCATCTGGCATACCTATATTTTTCAGCTATTATGCAAATGGAGAACTGAAATATTAACAAGCTTTGTGAGTAATTCATATCAGGCAGGATAATTTTAAAAGTTGTTCAGTGAGTATACTTTTCTGTCTTAGAAGAAATTCTCTTGATGACTGTGAACATACTGATAGTTGCTGGAATTGAAAGAAATGGATGGGTATCATTAAAATGACAGCAGATTGAAAAATTACAACGAAGAAAACACTTATTTGCATTTCAACATAAAGGAGTGTGTCGTGTTCCTTACCACCTCAGCTGGTGTTTCTGGGGCACGACGTGTAAGTGTGGGTAGGTCCTCCTAACACAGAGTAGCGAAGAGGAGGGAGTGTGCCCCTTGGGCAGGCAGACTTGTCTGTCTGTGGTATAACATGTAAGCATGTGTGAATATCAGTGACATAGGAGAACTTGAAGCAACGTGTGGACAGGAGCAGAAGTGATATAGATGGCAAAAGGAGTTGAGCAGTTTGAACAAGGTGAAGGGTCAATATACTCAAGTTCTCTTTCCAGATAATAAAGATTTAAGCATTTAAAATGCCAACAGAACAGACAAGTTTGCTGGAGCACGTTCCTTCCAGCTGGTCAGACTCTGATGAGCCTCTTGCAGAAGCAGCCATCCCACCTCTATGTTTTGGCAATGCTCCTATTCCAGCCTTTCCACAGGCAATGACCACAAACCTCGGCTGAGCAGCTCACAGCTGCTGCCTCAAACTTGCAGGACATGTCTTCCTGCTTCCTGACGGATTGTTCTGCTTTTGCTTCCCACCTCTGAGGTCAAACTGTGTCTCAGGAGCAGCCTTAGCAATCAAAGTGCTGAGGATGATCCTGGCAGGGAAAAGCACCAAGTCTGAAGCGAGAAGATACCTTGCATTACCAAATGTACAGAAACATTCATTTTCTTGCCGCTTGGTACCTGCTAGAAATCGTGTCGATTTTCCCACCTGTGTAGGAGGAGAGCTGTGCCTGTTCTGGTTTGTGGTCCCAAGTACAGCTGGCAACATGGCCAGCTGGTGCACAGAGCCGTGACATGGCGCTGTGGCAGACAGGGTGACTGCTCCTGGAGGAGCCAGCTCCACCCCCTACACCAGCTGCCCCTGTGCCGACGCCAGATTACCCTGGGGTTAGCACAGATCTTGCAGCTTCATGGGCCACCTGTTTTGATCCTGTCTGAATTTGCTTTGGGTTGCTCTGTGGCTTAAACATCTATTTTCAACTGAACGGGGTGGGAGGTGAAGGAGGAAGAAGGGAGATGCTTGCAGTGATCCTGAGGGTTTTCTTTTTCCAGTGTGAAACAAAGCCTCTCTTGAGACTTGAATTCACTAGTGTCACAATTCACATCAATTTCTGACACTGCATATGCATCTACATACTAACCCAAACTGTCCATACGTTCACAAAGCATCAGTACATCACCCATGAAGCAACCAACCCTCAGATCCATACTTTGGTAAGTAGCCTACCTGTCCTATGCGTCTTTGATCAGAGACAACTTTCCTGATGTCACCAAAAGCACTGCTAAAACAGATGGGATTGCTGTGCTGTTTAATTGGAAGTAGATGTTGTCACATGAAGCAGTTGTCTACTCTCCCTTCAGCATAAAGGAGCTAAACCTGACAGGTTGAAAGAGGAAAAAACTTGTAGCCTGGTTGTTAATATTCACAGGAAAGAATCCGAAATATTCTCTTTTATAAAATATATGAATAATTTTAATTATTTTTATGGGTATAGCTTCATTTCGAGGAAACAATTGTAGTTACTGCACTGTCCTGATTGTGTAGGAGAGGCCTAGAAAATGAAACTGCCTAGAGACTCATTATGGACAAAAAGTGCGTCCTTTATGTGCCTTATCTAGGAGGAGCAAAATACAAGTAAAATAACTATCTGGACTATTCATTGATAAGTGAATTACATTTCTAATTTAGTTTTAATCATCTGAAGCACTAATAGAAACCTAAGGAGGGGAAACTATTTAGGTTTTTTTTCTTAAAGATGAAGAATGTTTCCTTCTCTGGAGATAATCAAAAGCTGTCTGGACACAATCCTGGGTAATATGCTCTAGGGAACTCTGTTTGAGCAGGTAGGCTGGACTAGATGACCTCCAGTGGTTCCTTCCTACCTTATCCATTCTGTGATTCTGTGATCAGAGAAAAACAGAAGAACCCAGGAGCATCCGTTTAACGGCATCAGCTCCAATCACTCATCTTCAGGTCAAACATTTCATCAGCTCTGTAATAAAAGACAAACTGGTAAGAGAACTGACAGTCATCGATTGTGGTCCATTGTTCTACAGCTGACAGGCCCCTGCAGAGCCTAGTTAGGAGCTCCTCTGTGTTGGCTTGAATGGATGGATAAATGATTGCATTTATATTCTGTGATTTCAGGAGTCTCAGACTCTGTCGCTGGATAGCATCCCACATAATGTGTTGTGCTGGCCTCCAGGCTATGTCTGTTCCCCTCTGCTCTGTACCATGTTGCTGGGAAGGGAATAACTCAGTGTTATCTACTAACCATTTAAACAAGCCTTGAGAGTAATATAGCTGGACTCAGCGTGGCATTCTCAGGGTTTTTTTCTTTTTTTGGTATCTTTTTTGGTAAATTTCTACTCACATAAGTATTTTCATGAGCCAGAAGATGATGCCTTCATTTTTGGCACAACCTGAAATACTTCTTGCTAGAGGAGGTCTTAAAACCTCCTGTCATCCTAGCTCTCACAGCAGGCTCTGGTTAGCTGGGATCCCAGCAGCCTGCTGGGTTAGTCAGCAAAGAAAGGAGCAAGAAGCGCCACTGTCAGTCCCCCTCGTCGTTTCTAAAAGCATATCTTAAATAACACTCATCGCGGATGTAGTCGTGGCCGGTTTTTGCATCCAAACTGCAGGGAAATTTGTGCTCTTACCCCTGCAGGGCTGTAAATCAGAAAATATTTTAGCGTGTTACTTGCATTTAACAAATCAGAAACAGAGGGTTTGATTTTGACCTCTGGTGGCTATCAAACCAGGAATAACTCCATTAGGCAGTTGCCTTGCTGAGTAGCTGATATGAGAGGAAATAATACCATTAATATCCTCCAGATCCATGCATCCAGGTTCTTCCATGATCTGTGTCACCTTACTTTGAACTGCACTGTTAACAAATAAAAAGTAACTCTTTTTCTGATGAGCAAATCCTGTATGTTTTCAAAAAAGCAAGGGAAGTAATTACCTCTCCTTAGCTTGAACATACTAAAGGGCATTGAAAACTTTGGGGATGATGAAGGTGACCCAACTAAACTAAAGCAAATTGACTAACTGCAATCACTTAAACAAATAAATTTTGGAAGCAGACTCCTTGCTCATCTACAAGAAATCATGTATGGCTAAAATTATTCACAACAGCAACTTAAAACATAGTTTATTAATGCCCTTTACCCCACAGCAGGACATAAAAAGGAAACTGGGAAAACAGTCACATAAAAAAATTATAAGTCCTCTGACTGAAACATAAGATATGCAGAAATAAACCTCCCTTCTTTTGTGCTGGGATTGAAGATACTGATAAAAAATGTGTTTCTTCCTAACCTCATTACTGGGTGGCATTATTCTGTTGGTATCACTTGAGGTAAACACCTGTCTGTCTTCACTGCAAGGCACTTTCAAAATTCTAGCCATGAGGGGAGAAGGTTTTTGGCAGAGGAGGGAGTTTAAGGGAGGAGTAGTTGGTGGGGCGCAGGACATGATGGACATTGACATTTAAAACAGTTGCCTTTTGCTCTCTGGGAAACTCCATTTGGAACAAAGCCCTACAGCTATATTTTAGTGAAAAGAGGAAAACCAACTCAGACCATACAGCCTAACAGTAATTTTAACCCCTGCACATGCTTTTGGGGAACATAAGGATCAGCGAGTGGCAGCAGTGAGGGAGCCTTCCCAGCCTCACTCCTCACACAAATCCACACGGATCCCAAACCTCTGTGAATCCTCCCCATCACACAGCTGCAGGTGTATGCTCTGATGATGCACCAAGGTTGACATCATCCTCTAGTCCAAATAGTTTGGGAAAACCTTAACTGTTACATACTTGGATATTAAGTTATATAATGGACTTTACAGCACCAAAAGAGTATTTCAGTGAACAGCTCACAACTCAGAATGGGAAAAGTACTTCATAAGTTTTGGTAAATAATATTGAATAGGTTGAATTAAATGTTGCGGGCAGTAAAACTCATTAAGGATACATAATGTTACACAGGCTGAAATCCAACAGATAACAAAAATGTTTAATGACAAGTTTTGAACATGAGTCTATTCTTTGAAGATCACTGTCAATGGTCTACACAAGGGAAGGGCAGGTCCCCTCTAGAGTGCCAAAAACCTCCTGGTACGTGTTTTTCTCCTTGTTCTGTGACACAGACTACCTAGAAAAGACCCCTTTCAGAGGCTGTTGCAGGAAACCTGTCACAGAAGGTAGAGAAAAGGGTGTGGGGGACACACTAATCTCTGCACCCATGCAATTTCATGAAAGGGTGCTTGCTGCTTGCCATTGGCCCCAGCCATTTGGGATGGAATTTGCCTGCTTTAAACTGCCTCAATATCTTTTTTTTCCTTCATATCTTTGACGACTTCTTAAAAAAACACCTCCTGCTGGATTGACACCAAAGACTGGCTCGACACTGTGAGACTTTAAAAAGCCCACGTGACAGAGGATAGACAAGCGTGACATCCTGGAAGCACAATTTAAATCTGCCCGTATTAATTACATTAGAATATGCTGCAACCAGCTTGCTTTCTGTCCCCTTACCTGCGTATCCCTCCTTGGGATAGGAAGTGGAGGTGTCTGAATCTTCAAGATGTCTGCTCAATTTTGCCCTGCATCAGCAATCACTGCATTTTGCAGTCTTCCCTTGTGTTTGTTTTCTTGCAGAAATGGCCTAAGTGCCACACACACAAACCCCCACAACCCAAACCCCATAAGAAGTGGCTGAATAGCAGAATCACACAAAACCAGACAATGCATCTGCAACGTCAGACCCTCTTTGTTGTCCTATTGTTGTTCATCCTCCAGTAATCCAGTCAGAGCTCTTTTCCTTGAGCATAGCACTGGCTTGCCTTCAGATGGGATCAGTCTCCTTCATCTGCACGCAGCAGCAATCCCGATGCATGCAGGCTTAGATGTGTCCTTCTTTCCCATAAACTCATCCAGCACTGGAGCGGGCAATGGAAAGTCACCACACAAGAGGGTGTTAAGACATTACAGCTGTAACACCTTGTTCCTGACCCATACCCTAAGTACACTCAGATTAAACAGTCCCTGAGTGTGGGACTGATAATGCTTGATAAAACACCAGTTGATTCACAATAAAATACTCTTTGCAGACATGAGCCACCCTGTTGGGAAGCAACTTCTGCTCAGATGAGCATGTGTTGCTTCAGAAGGGAGAGCTCCATCAGCACCCAAGACAGCAAGGTAAAAGGTTTTCGAGATCATTGCAAGTCGCAGGAGCTGTGCGGGTGCCTGGCAGGCACTGCTTATTACTCTTCAGCCCAGCCCCTTCTCCTGGGAGCTTTGCCATGTTTAACCCAGGGAGCACAGCTCTGAAGGAGTGATTAAATTTCATGCTGTGGTTGCAAAGTAGGAATAACATGCAAAATGGGATTAGGTTTTAATATAATCTCATATCTCATAGTCCTGGACCACCTAGTAAAGTCAGTGAGAAAATACTAAGTTTATTAACATTTTAAAAAGGCATCAAACTTCAAAGGGAAAGCAAACCGCAAAAAAATATGCTGATGATGTCAAGAGCATGCTGTATGACCAGTGAGTCAAAGTGTTACTAACTATATTTTCAATGTCTTCCATTGGCCCGAAGTTATTTCCCCAGTCTTTAAATGGGATGACACAGCCTCAGCAGGGCTGCGAAGTGTGGCACCAGAGGTCAACACAGCTCCATCCCCAGGGCAGCTGCTTTCCGTGAGAGGTAAGGGAACTCTGCACCTGGGAAAAGATTCCCAAGCTGGGAACGAAATTCTCAAAGGGAAATCCGCACTGAAAATAAATCCAGACTGGGAATTACTTCAGATGCAAGCAAACAGAAGCAAGGAAATTTGTGCTGCAAATGTCAGTCGTGCTTTTTTCACCAAGTGGGAACCCTATTGAATGCACAGACTTTGCTGTTTGGTGCTCCCTGGGGGTGCAGTAGCCACTGCAAGCACAATTTTGATACCACTTTGTTCTCAGAAACTGTGAACTCAGTCCTCCCTTTGTGGTAGAAAGTGTTTGGAGGTAATGTCCCAGTGACTATGAACTCAAGCTGGTAGTAGCAACAACCTCCTACCCTTCAGATTCCAATGAAAGAAGGGGAGGCATTCTGAATTTAATTGGGGAAACATACAGAAACATGGAACTGAATGCAATGCATTTAAATATGTCATCCTTTCTATATATTTTTCCTGGTTGCTTTTTGAGGGTTTTTTTCCCGAAGCTAGTGTTATCAGTTAAGCACCTAGGTCTCCTCAGAGCTTCAAACCTCTCCTCTCACATTTGGGACAGACAGCAGGCTGCAACCCCCACACAGCCTCTTCAGAACTGTGCAACAGGCCACACCTGACCAAGGCACCAGTGCAGCCTACCTTGTAAGCACATACTTCATTGAAAGCCCATGAAAAGCAGTGGGCAGTGCATCCTTAAGGGTTCTGCTGAGTGAGGTCTAAAGCCCTATAGCCCCATTCTGATACAGGTTGTGCAGACAACTCCTCGAGCCTCAGGTAAAGTGCCAGTGAGCTGATGGCAATGCACAGCCAGAACCTGCCAATCCTACTGTGGACAACAACCTTCTGCTCACAACTTCCACATCCTGAAGTCTTCCTGTTCTTAAATAAGCAATGGTCTTCCTTGCCTGTCTGATTACTCCAACTTGAAGGAAACTCTACTGGAAGTAAGCAGAAATAAACGACTGTCATTGAAATTACACTACATTAAGTTTTACAGAGTTTCATCTCTTGGTTCTGCAGGAAGATAGTAAAATATAAGACAATGTATACAGCTAAAATGGCATGCAAAAAGTTTACCAGACCACTAATTTACAAAGCAGTTTGCCTTAAAGAAATCCCACAGAAGTAAGTTTGCCTTAATATAATGATAATTCAAAGCTTTTACAGAACCAGATGATTTGCACCAGAAAAATAGAGCAATGAAGTGAAGTATCATCATATATCTGTGATAGTTTTCTCCATCCTTTTTGAATGAACACGTTTCCCAGGGCACTGCTTGTCTAGCGCAGCATCTCTAGTTTCACACCAACCTACAACTACACCATTTTTGAACACGTAACTTATATATAACCTGAGGTAGTTACCAGTCACAAATAGGAAATCATGTTTCTTCTTGAAAGGGGTAATTATCTAGGCTCTGACTCGAAAGACATTGCAAATGAGATTTACTTCCCATTAGCCATCAAAGCCACAGTTGTGCCATAATTACAGAAGTACTTAAACAGAAATAAAACCCTAGATGCTTGTGGCACAGGCAGTTTGCTCTTCACAGTGGTTTAAAATGTATGCCAGCAGTTTATTATTTAAATATATTTTCATGAGTTGAATGTGACAGAACTGCTGCATTTGAGTTACAAAGCAATGCTAAAGAAGAATTAAGAATTACAGTTAAGTTGCGTATTATCATGTAAATGACAGAGGAATGTCACATGGGATTCTGTGCATTGTTCGCAGAGATAAATGCAGTGAACTATAAATACAAGTTCAATAGAGAGCCTTGACAGTTCAGCAGCTGAATGAAAGCTAGTCTTGGAGGCTGCTGGGACATTTTGAAATAAATACTCATACAGAAATAAATACTTGTACACACAGATGCAATATCTAACATATCTAATTAATCAACCATTAATTTTGTTTATAAAACTGTTGTCTTGTCCTATTAAAAAAATTAGCTCCTCCCCCCCAACAACACTATAATGGCAATGGAAAATTGTCTTTATGTGACATTTAATCTAAATAATGAATATTAATAGACCAAAGCCCTCCTGGAGGTATGAATGCACAGACTTCCCTGAGTTCAGGGGAGGGTTAGTGCTTGACACTTAAGACAGCACCTCTTGCACAGCAGCCACTGAGCTGCCTTCATCTAGAGGTGCCTGTCCAGATGTAGAAGAGATTATGCTGCTGCTTGATTATACCAGGACATATACTGGCATTTGGGGTCTAAAAAGGATTAGTTTATCCTTTGCCCTTATTCTGGCTGTTATTTTGAGCTATACAATGGCCTCTTCTATGAATAATAGTACATGTAAAAAAGCAAACAAGAGATGCCAATATTTTATTTTGTATGCCCACTGGTACTGCTTCACCCTAGAACACAACTTTTGTAGGAAAAAAAACCCCCATCAACTGTTCCAGCAAGATTAAAGAGCTTTCCTGTTCTTCAATTCTGCCTCAAACCCCATTGCAAAGATAACCCAAATAGGAAGAGAAGACTGAGAATCAGTATAAACACCCACGGAAAGCAACTGCTATCCCTGGAGATGCTTCTGGTGCAGAAACAGCTGACATGACCTGTATCCATCTTGGCATCCAGTCACAGCACCCAAAAGGCGGATTGCAGCTAGCCCACACCAGCTCTATCAGTTTGCCGAGACTAACTGCTTCAGTTAGGTCAGGGTTAGCCAGAGCAGCTCATTTCAGGCTTTAAAAACCAGATAAATGTCTATTCAGCTGAAGTACACACAACTTTTGCCACTCAAAGAGCTTTTCCCCTTTCAGCAACACAACTGCTGGGAATGAGGGAAGGACAGCGTTTGAAAGCTTAACTCTACCCACTCCTAGCCTCAGAGGGAAGGAGTAAAAGTTCATTCAGTTCAGTGGAGTGAGAAGCTGCAAAGTGGTGACCTCCATCATCCATCAGGAAAGTCTGAGGAGACCCACACTCAGACAAACAACAAGGCCAAAGAAGGCAAAACATTAACACACTTTACTGAAATATCAGTTTCTTTAGTATGTTACAGAAAAGCTTATGAACATATATAACGTACATAAAAGGCAGACTTTGTAAAATAAAAAGGTTTTCTATTAAAAAAAAATAAAGTCAAAGTAAAGTGCATGAAACAGTTTTTCCTCCACTTTAACTATTGTGTCAAAGTCTTAGCGCATAGCGATAATTTTTAAAAGTGGGAGATCTTCTTGTGCCACCCATTAGTCAGTTACTTTACTGGTCAGATGAAATTATGATGGTGATGGTTACAGACAAATCCTTAAGAATCAAAACAGTTTAACCCGATGAATCCACAACAAAAACTAAGAATTACGGGAATATGGGCTTCCTATACTCTTCTCATCAACAAGATTTAACAATCAGTGGAAAGGTTCACTCTCGTTAAAGAAAATCGGTAGGAAACAAGTTTCATAAATAGGGCAGTTTTGCTAGTTAGGGATTCCCCTATTGTGCAATCAGTTCTTGGGTCTATGAATATCAACATTCATACTTAAATATGCCATCACAAAAGGAAAAATGTGTAAAAAATGTTTCTGCCTGCCTCCGTTGGAAGGAAAAGGTACTCGACCCCAGTCCAGACAAAGAGATTGCTTTCCTAAGGGGTCTCTTATGAGGGCGAGTGCACGAAGAGAGTTAAGGAAAGTACTAAAGATGCTGAACCCTCTCGTTTTTCCAACTCTGGGTGCAGAGTCCTGGCGTGGAACTCGGCCGTAATTATACCGATTGCGCTCTGCATCTTCAGAGATCTTGACAAAGCAAATTAATCGCTCCTCTCGACAGCCCCGGCAGGCAGGTAGCCCGTTATTCCCGCCGCTCCCGGCGGCCGCCCCCATCCCCAGCACCCTCCCAATCCCCAGCAGTCGCAGCGATTACGGGACTCCGAGGAGGCAGGCTGGGTTAGCTCCGGCCCCCGGCAGCTGCCGGGGCAAGTCCCGCTGCCACGGAGCAGAGCAAAGCCGGAGCGCTGCGCCCGCCCCGGGGCCATCAGAGCGCGGCGGCCTGTGCGCGGCAGTGGGCGATGTGGCGGTGCACGAAGTCGACGCGGGCCTGCAGGAGCTCGGCCTGGCGCTCGGAGAGGAAGCCGAGGCGCGCCCAGAGCGGCTCCCGCGCCCGGTATCGGCGGCGCAGCTCGGCCGCAGCGCTGCGGCGGCGGTGCAGCTCGGCGACCCGGCGGGCCGTGCCCTCGCGGAACACGCACACGGAGCGGAGCAGCGGCTCATTGTAGGGGTCCCACATGGCGAGGAGGCGGTAGCCGTGCACCAGCCCCGCCTCGTTGTCCATGAAGACGAGCCCGCCGTCGGGGGCGCGGAGCAGGTTGCTAGTGGCGCGGCGCATCACCCGCGGGTCCCACTGCAGGCTGAAGAGGTTGCTGACCAGGCGGTCAAAGTTGGCTGTCAGGTAGTCGAAGAGGATCAGATCGCTCCACTGCACCAGCTCCACCAACTGCGACGGCGGCAGCCCGCCCAGCTCCCCCGCCGACAGCGGCTGCAGCCGCCGACCGGCACTCGCCTCGGTGCCCCAGGGCGCGGGAGCCACCACGGCGGTGAGATTGTCCACCCAACGGGTCAGGCTGACCACGGCGCCCTCGGCCCAGTGCGAGCCGCGCAGCTCCTCCCGCACCGGCTCCCACTGCCGCCCGCGGGTCTCCACCAGGGCGAGGGCCATGGGCGGCAGCCGCTCCTGCATGCCCAGCACCCCGGCCAGGTGATACGAGAGCGCCTCGCCCTGGATCTGCTCCGGGTTGATGCCGTAGCGGACGCAGGCGCGGCTCCCGTCCGACAGCCGTGCCAGCCGGTTGGAGCTGCGCCCGCAGCCGCCCCGCTCCAGCGAGGCCACGCGGGCGGCGCGGGCGGCCGAGAGCCACGCCGCCGCCTCCTCCGCCGCGAAGCCCGGTGGCACCTGCTCCTCCAGCTCACGGCTCCAGAAGATGCCCCGCTCCACCGGAGAGGGGGTGTTGGCCGGCGGCAGCGAGTCGGTCACAGCGAACCGCTCTTCGCCGCCTCGCTCCTCCCTGTCCGTCGCCGCCGGCGGCACTGCCAGCAGCGTCCGAAAAGTTTTCTGCCCGCCGCCGGCGGACTCGCCCCGCGCCGCCGGGGAGCGCCCCCAGCCCCATCGCCCCGGGGGCTGCTCCGCGGGCAGGCGCGGCTCCGGCTGCGCCGCCGCCT